>JAJHSJ010000860.1:0-36330 GCA_021015155.1 Magnolia officinalis | reverse complement strand
ACACGAAAAATCACCTATGAAGCTACCCAACGGATGAAATCACAAGCAGCACCTTATCATAACTCATTATTGAATTCAAACAAAGAGAGTAAGACAGTTGCATATTCAACACAATCCATACCATTTGCCAGTGTGAATCAAGTAAAATCTTTATTTCATTTGCTGAAAATTTTTGTATGTATTTCAATCTCAACAAGAACAGGGTTTTATTTACTATTGTGTCCACTTTCAAAACCATAGAACCTTCTCTTCATCTCTTTAAAACATCGTTATCATAACCATTATCTGATGTAGAGCGGGTCGCGGACAGTTTCATGGCCAAGATGGATCAGAAAAGGCCCGGTCGACGACAGAAGTGATCCGGACCGTCGGACCTTAGATCGGGCGTATCTCGCAATCCAGAATGAGTTATCTGACGTAAAATATATGATTTTGGGGTAGAACGAGCTACTTTAGCCAACCAACCCAGCTATGCGGGGTTGCGACGCCCGTAATTGCGAGAAACCCCTGGATCGGTGGTCGTTTCCTATTTTAATTTCTCTTTTACTATAAATAGTAAATTTTAGTTTGATTATAACTCTTCATCCGTCGGGCTTTAGGAGTTGCGCCCAACGTGAAAAGAGCTTAGAATAATTAGGAGAACAGTTTGGTGAAGCCAAATAGGACACTTACTATTTTTGGCCGAAAACCTTGCGCACTAGTAGACATCACGACCGTCTATAAATAGTAAGTTTACTATTTATAGTAAGTCGCGATTTCTAGGAGTTTTAGTTGTAGTTTGATTCTGATTTCTTTTCCATTGCTTGGTACCCCTATTTAAAGGGTTGTGAACTCATTTTTATTCATTCATTAATCAATTTCGAATTTATTAAAATTTATTCTTATTTTCTGCTTTCTTTCCTCCCTCGTGGATTCGAGAAGTCTCTGTGAGGAGTCCAGAGAAGTTCCGTGGATTCGGAATAGTTATCCTCTTGAGGAAGATGGTGCTCGACCTCACGTCCTCCCCTGTGTCATTATCATAGCCTTATACGAGTTATTTGGACTCAGCTGCTGCAATCCTGTTTCTTTGTCACACACCAATCTCAATATCTGAAACAAGAATTCTCATGATTGATTTGCAAAACACCTGGCATCAACCCTCCTCTAACTAGGCTCGGGACGGTGTGGAGTGTTTTTACTGATAAAGAATTGCTCATCCCTTGAAAACATGTTCATAATACACAGTTCTTGGACATGATCCTTGTTATCATTTCCACATTCAAAACCGTAGAATGTTTTTTATTCATCTCTTGAAAAAATATGGTTCTTTCATCATTCCAAAATTATCTCAAATAAATTTCCTTACCATTATCTGCCTTTTTTTTTTTCGTTCGAATATCTTATAGTATGATCAAAATTAACATTTTGGGTGATTGGCAGGTATCGGATTCAAGAGCGTATTCCTCATTACGAGCCAGCCTTATATTTTCAGCAGTGGGTATCAGATAAGGTTTAATGAAGAGCCACATCCGGACTGCAATCTCGGATACATTGTCCCCGAGTGGGTGGACGAGAACCCAACTCTCTCTGACGTACAAAAAATTTATGGCACCAATAAAATCCTTCCGACAACGATTATAGTCCTGCCATTGAAGTCTGAAAAGGTAACAGCTGTGAAGCAACAGCTATCGAGCATGCACCCTGAGGTCCTGTTGTTTCTTTCGAAAATCAAGCAACTTAGTGTCAGGGAAGACAATGACGATGCTCGGCTCAATACAGTTAGTGTCATCTCTATTTCGAGTGAAACCAACTTCAAGAGGATGAAGAACATCGATGCAGAGTCCTACACTCTCCATCTATCAGCTGAAGAGCACTGCAAAGGGGAAGAGAACCAATGCATTTACCATATGTGGAAGCAAAGATTCCCAGTTAAATTGGAAAACCAAATAGAAAAGAGAAAGGAAGTTGAGGAATGGGTGATCACACTAGCTTTTCCCTTTGGGGAACGTCTCGATCGAGGAATGGGAACACCTGGAATTTATGCATTTCTGCCAACAGAGATGATCACGAACTTTCCATTCATAATTCAGGCAGATTTCGTTCTAGCATCATCAAGAGAAACCATACTCTTGGATAATGTGTGGAACAAAGGCATTCTCGATTGCGTGTCCTCCGCTTTCATCAATGCTTTCATCTCTCTTGTGAAAGAAACAGGCAATGCAGCCACATCCTCCCTCCCTCCAATGTTCAAGTTCTTGCCCGTAAAAACCTCTTCATTCAAGGAGCTGAACATCGTACGAGAGGCAATAAGAGTGAAGGTCGTCGCGGAGAATATCATACCATGTGAGTCGTTCGCAGAGCAAAAGCTATTCTGCAAGCCCAGCAATGTGGGCCGGCTAATGCCTGCATTTTGGGATATCTTGATCAAGGCAAAGGAGCAAGGTGTGAGCTTCCAGAATCTTATATCCCATGGGACCTACATTCTAAATTCATCATTTGATGAGGCCAAATTCAACGATGTCCTGGGTTTCTTGGGTGTGGGGCCCATCGACAATGAATGGTATGCGAAATGCATCCAAAGCTCGAATTTAGTACTGGGTGTTTCCGAAGATCTTTATATGGAGCTGCTATCCTTTTTTCAGACAATTGGAAGATTTTTGGGAAGACTGATATCAAGAACATACCCCTTTTGAAATACATTGATCGGAACTGTAATCAATCCTTGTCAAGCATCAACAATGCAACCAATACGAATGGTGACATGATATGCTTTTCATCCAATGCCAATCATGTTTTGTGGCTTATCAATTGGAACCATGAATTTCGATGTTCCATAGACCGCTTCTTCTTCCCAGAAGGCACACAGAAGGCTTACGGATTGTCTCAAAAGAGGGAAACAATACGGGAATGGCTTCGGCGGTACACTGGAGTGGGCTTTCTGACTGTATTTGAATATGGCGATCTTCTCGCCAAGGCAGTGAGGAATGATAGAAAGCTGAGGAATGATAGAAAGCTTGTCATAGCTTTCACCCACTTCTTATATCACTCCCTCTCAGAGAAATACTTGTCTGATCGTGAAGTCTCTAAGCTGTGCGGTAAAATGCCGCTTGTAGATAAGTATGGTCAGGTGACTACACAAAAGAGATGGGTCCTCGTCCCTGCCGAAGGCAGCAAGTGGGCAGGATTGTTGGGTTCGAACCCATGGGGAGGAGAGAACTATGTTGAACTGAGTGAAGATTATATCCAGGAGGGCTATTTTGCTGGTCTGCATTCATCCAAGAAACAGTTGATGAAGTTCATGAACGTTTACATTGAAGCTTCTGATGTACCCAGTCTATTTCCTCCTGACGCTGCCTTTCCTACTGTGTCATCTTCATTGACGAAAGAAAAGACGTTTCTGCTCTTGGATTGGATTCAGAATTTGAGATATAAGGGGGTGCAGTTGCCTGTGAGGTTCTCGCGATGCATCAAAGAGGGGAGTTGGCTGAAGACTTCCATCGGTTACAGGCCTCCATTAGAGACATTCCTATCAAGCTCCGACTGGGGAAGCCTACTTCAGATGGGGTCTGAGATGGTCAATATCCCCTTGATCGACCAGGGATTCTACGACCACAGGATCAGTTACTACAAGGAAGAGCTGAGAACAATTGGGGTGATGTTCGAGTATGGGGAAGCATGCCGGTTCATTGGCGACCATCTCATGAAGCTAGCCAATTCCACTAGGCTAACGAGAAAGAATGTGCTATCGATGTTGCAGCTGATAAAGTTCATGCAGGAGAAGTATCTGTCACCAGAGGAATTCATCAAGAGAGTCAAATACGGGCGTTGGCTACGGACCACTCATGGTGACAGATCTCCAGTGGGGTCCATTTTATTTGGGCCTGAATGGAAAGCCTCGTTGGAGATCAGCAATCCACCCTTCATCGACATGGAATACTATGGCGAGGATATACTCTGCTATAAATCAGAGCTTCAGCTGCTTGGTGTTGTAGTTGACTTTGATGTGAATCGCCGCATCAAAATTGTTGTCAACCACTTCAAATTGCCTGTGTCTTTAACCTCTCTGTCAGCAGATAGCGTTCTTTTGATATTGGAGTGCATTCGAAATTCAGCATCGTCCAACCAGATCACAAGGGAGCTTAAAAATCAGATATGGGTAAAGACCAATCTTGGTTACCAGTCACCAGCCAACTCTTTCTTGTTTGATCCCAAATGGGGATGCCTTATGAAGGTTGTCAATGGAATGCCATTGATTGATGAACAATTCTATGGGAGTGGGATCCACTCCTACAAGGATGAATTGAAAGCGGTTGGGGTATTTGTAACGCTACAAGGAGCGTCTAAGGCAGTCACTCGTCATTTCAAAGAGCTTGCTAATATGTCTTCAGTTAGAAAAGAAAATGTGCTAGCATTGCTAGCATGTTACCGGCACCTAAAGGAAGCAAAATGTAGATTCCCCGAAGAGCTATTCAACTGCATACTCAAAGAAAAATGGCTGCAGACCCGTTCCCTTGGCTTCCGATCTCCAAAGGAAACGATTATGTTTGATTCAGAATGGGAATCTATCTGTCCAATCACGAACCTCCCCTTTATCGACGACAGCGAAGCATGCTATGGAAAAGAAATCCATGAATATAGAAATGAGCTGAAGGATTTTGGCGTTGTAGTCAAATTCGAAGATGGATCAAGGTTTGTGGCTGCCAGTCTTAGTATTCAAAACCCGAGCGGAGTAACTCCTGCAAGCATGCTGTCATTGCTGAAATGCATTCAATACTTACAGAAGCAGAGCAACTCCTTACCAGAGGAATTCATGCGACAGGTCAATAAGAAGTGGCTGAAGACGCATATGGGTTATCGATCGCCAAGCAAATGTATGCTGTTCGATTCGAAGTGGGTTTCTCTAGAACGCGAAGATGGGCCATTCATCGATGAAGCGTTTTATGGGACTGAAATTGCATCATATCGAAAAGAGCTCAATGCGATTGGAGTGACTGTGGATGCTGAAAATGGTTGTTCATTGCTTGCGGGCCACCTCAGTTGCCATTCTCAATCTACAGTCATAACTAGAGTCTATGAGTATTTGAGCAGATTCAACTGGGTCCCAGACAGTAAGGAAGCAAGCTGGATTTGGATACCGAACGGAAGCGCCAAGGGCGAATGGGTTGGTCCGAAAGGCTGTGTCATTCATGACAAGGATAATCTCTTCGGCTTGAAGGTTTTGGACAAGTATTACAAGAAAGATATACTTGGCTTCTTCTCCATGACGCTTGGAGTAAGCTCAAATCCAACTATCGAAGATTACTGCAGTCTGTGGAGTGATTGGGAAAAAACTGACCACAAAATGGTGTATGAGGAGTGCTGCTCTTTCTGGGAATTTGTGGCGAAGCATTGGAATTCAAAGGTGGAGAAGCTTCTCTCGAGCAGTATCTCGAAGGTGCCCGTGAAGATGGCTTCCGAAGGATTCCGACTAGTTGACAAGCGAGATGTTTTCATCCCTGACGACCTGCAATTGAAGGATCTTTTCGAGGAGGCTTCTCAAGAACCAATATTTGTCTGGTATCCACAGCAGAACTTGCCTTCTCTGTCTCGCTATATGTTCAATAAGATCTACAGCAGCATTGGTGTCCAAACCATTTCCGAATCCATTCAAAAGGATGAATCATTTGCTTCGAACAAGATCAAATTTGAGAAGTTAGATCAGAAATATGAGATGCTCCAGAACGGTTTGTTTCGAATTGCACTCGGGTTTCTCTCGAATCCTTCATTTGAGATGCCCTTGGAGGCGAGGCATCAGACAGTGAAAAACCTTCTCGGCGTCGAACTGTTTGTTTCGGACGAACCCATTACAGTAAGCTACAATCTGACACTGTCTTCAGGAAAGATCATCGAAACAAAAGCTGCACGAATGATTCGTTGGGATAGAGAGGATTCAAAGCTGTTCATTCAGAAGACGGATAAATCGTCCGGTAACAAATCCCGCATGGAATTCACGACGTATTTCTCTGAAGTGATAGCTGAAGGGCTGTTATGGGAGGAGCCTGATCGAATTGCAGGCCTCCGCAAGCTTATCAAGATTGGGTGCTTGTTGGAATTCAAGGAGGCGGCGGTCGACTTCTTGCTGAAGACTAAGAATCTGCAGGTTTTCATGGAGGATGAGGAGTTCCTCAAATCAGAATTCTTATCTGCATAGGGACTTGTAGAAAAGTCCCTCAAGTGTTGAAACTTGAGTGTATCTTGGGGCAGAAAAATAAGTTTTTAAAAAGGACGTGTATTTTGGGGTCCCATGGTACCTTGGGTGTATATAAGGAAAAAAAAAAAAAAAAATCTTCTGTACAGAAAAATGATCCAATGTGAAACACCAATAATTAAAATTCTCTGTGGTAAGAAAACATCAAGTGGGCCCCACTTCCGATCATCCTTCTTTCTTGACCATTACGTGATAAGAATCACTGAATAGTGAAAAATCACAATTTCATACTTGTGTAACTTCTTTTTTCTTTACACACTCACACCCACAAACACCACATGGGCACTCGAACCCATGACTCCGGTGTTGCAACTCACAGAGTCACCACTGAGCCATGAGTAGGGATTCATTTCATACTAATAACTAACTTAACTGTCACTCATCTTTCTTTCGTTCCAAAGAGGAACGTTCACACACACCTCAACGGATCTAAGTTACAGCCCATCTTGTATGCACGTGCCACGTGTGTATGAGTCATCCAAAAGGTGGGTCCCACCACAAAGAAGTCTTGGTTAAAAATCAGGCTGGTCCAATCATGAGGGGGAGAGCATACATATTCTCTACTTGATGCAATTAAAGGAATTTGGATTCTGAATTTACAGAACGCAGAAGATGATGAATACTTAACCGGAGTGGATCCTTCGCTGGAATTTGTCATCACATCAAAAGACATCACCGCAACCGGCGCTTCCTCCACTCTCCTTATATTCAACAATGAAAGAGGCTTCTCCGAGGAGAACATCAACTCCATATGCAAGATTGGACAATCCGCAAAGAAAGGGAAAAAACAATGTGGATATATTGGAGAGGAAGGTATTCCAATTCAGCAACAGTTATTCTTCCCACCACTTCTATTACTGATTTTTTTATTTTATTTTTTTCTATGTTTTTCTTGAAGTGGATACATTACAACATCTTTGGTGTTTTCCACTGCAAAATTTTCAGTTGGGTTAAGTATTTCCTTGGTTGACAACAAAAATTAAAGCAGTCATCTATAAATTTTGCTAGAGTCTAGATTTCCCACTAGATATTGGAAATGTCACTAGATGGCTAATGTAATTGACTGTCCACTTGGGTGGGTGGGTCCTTCCATGGATCTGCAGCTGTGACAAAATCTCACTGTTCAGACAATCTTAACTGTTTGATGTTGAGACATACAAAAGGATGATGGAAAAGGATATTGGCAACTGTCAGCAATGAATGTGACAAATTCCTCCAATTGTGCAGGTGAGGTTGCACATTGTGTGATTGGCAAACAGTATCCTATCCATGGTGGGAACCACCTCATGAATGGTCTTGACAATGGATGGTCATGACACGTGTCCAACGTGAGAGCAGGACATCAGATAAGAACTTGTTGAGTTCCCCAATTTCATCATGGTGGGACCTGCTTGATGAATGATCTTGACAATGGACACTTCCAACTTGAGAGCAGTGTAGCTGATGAGAACTTGCTCAGCTCTCCAATTTCATCATCATCATAGCTATTTGGGGTTATTTAACTTTCAAAATTTGAATTTTCCAGATGTCTTTGTTGTTTTCATCATGCATTCTCTTTTAGGTGTTCCTAAGTTCTAATGCATTAGTTTGGTTATTAATATTAAATATAAGTGGCTTTTTACAAAAAAGTAATTTATTTTTAATTACTTTTCAACTTCTAAACGTAAGTTATTTTTTTCATTTTCATTTGTGACAGATTTATGGCCATCAACCCCTTCTAAGTTCATGTGTGTTTGGAAAATCATCCAATGAATAGGTAAATTAATGGGTAGATGGTATAGTGGGCCCCACATGATGGATGCTCTACATCAAAGGTCCCCTCTAACAATGAATGGCCCACATTCAAGGCGAGCCCCGCATGATGGGCAACCCACATTGAAGGTGGGACCCACATGATGGGCAACCCACATCAAAGGTGGGCTCCACATGATGGATGGATGGGCAATTAATAATGGTCGGCCAACATGATGGATTATCCACATCAAGGTGGGCCCCACATGATGTACAGTCCACACCAAAGGTCAACCTAATGATGAGTGGCCCATATCCAATGCGGGTCCTGCATGATGGACAACCCACATTGGAGGTGGGCCCACATGATGGACTATCCACATCAAAGGTGGGCTCCACATGATGATAAGTGGATATTGAAGATGGGCTCCCTATGATGGACAATAACATCGATGGTGGCCCCCCACATTATGAATAACTAACATCAAAAGTGGGCCCTAATGAACTATGCGCTTTAAAGGTCGGCCCATAATGATGAATAGCCCACAACCAAGGTGGGCACTGCATGATTGACAACTGACATCAAAGGTGGGCCCCTACATGATGGACTGCCCACATCAAAGGTGGGGCCCACACAAATGAAGGATCCACATCAAAGGTTGGCCCCACATGATGGACGGTGGATGTAAGTGGGACCAAATAGACAGTCAGGATAATTACTTACAATGTTGGATACCAAATAATTAAATATGATTTTTCTACTTTTGGATGATAAATACGTTGTTTACCAAATATACTTATCTGCTGAAGAAACGTAGATAAGCTAAACTAACTTACGATCCCAACGCCCCTGCATGACCCATGTAATTGACCTTCCACTTGGGTGGGTCCTTCCATATATCTTCGACGGTGGAAAAATACCACTGTTCAGACAACCTTAACAGTTCAATGTTGAGACATGCAGAAGGTTGATGGAAAAGGACATTTGGCAACTGTCGGCGATGAATGTGAAAAGGTCCCCCAATTGGACGGGTGGGGTTGCACATTGTGTCATTGGCAAACAATACCCTATCCATGGTGGGAACCACCTCATCAAGGTTCTTCACAATGGATGTTCGTGACACGTGTCCAATGTGAGAGCAGTGCATCGGATAAGAACTTGTTGAGCTCCCCAATTTCATCATGGTGGAACCCACCTGATGAATGGTCTTGACAATGGATAGTTGTCCAACTTGAGAGCAGTGTAGCAATAAGAACTTGCTGAGTTCCCCAATTTCATCATCATAATCATAGCTGTTTGGAGTTACTTAAGTTTGAATATTTGAATTTTCTAGAGTCTTTGTTTTTTTGTTTTTGTTTTTATCATGCATCCTCTTTTAGGTGTTCTTAAATCCTAATGCATTTTGGAAGTTGTCTTCGGTTATTAAGCTTTCTGTTCTTGCTGCAAGCTTGAAGTTATGTATGATAATCTGTAACATGCTCTTGCATTCATCTAACTGTAAGCTTCTTGTTTACTCAATGAGTTCTTGATTTTGGTTGTGGTCTGAATAGGGATGCTTTTTATACTCCAGCATATGGCTCTCAAGATGCTGACTATATTGTGCAGCTCAAATTCATTAAGTCCCAAAAGTCAGATTGGTTGAACAATCCTAACCCTTGATATGTGGACACTTGTTTGTTGAAATAGTACACTTGGGTATTTTTGAAATGGTCAGATGTCAAATAAATGTTTTCATAATACATCTAAACTGGGACCCGTAATTGGACATTTTGATTTGAATTACTCTTATACCACATATTCAATTTCTAAGTAATTACCAAGTGCTCACGTATCCTTCATCAGTCTGCCAGAGTATCAAAGTGATTTTGTTTTCCTTCTTACCATGCTCTTGTGAATAAGGGGCTCAATTTGAGAGCTTTCATCATCAACATAGCCTTGACCTATCTATGTGGGGTTCATCAACATCATGTCTTGTTCAAGCTATTTTGGGGTTGATCTTCATCATGGCCTTGTTCCAGTGATTGGGGTCTATCTTCTCCAAAGCCTTCTCTTGGCTATTTGGGGTTGATCATCCATATCCTTATCTTAGCTATTTGGAGGTCCATCTTCATTTTAGCCATGTCCCAACTATTTGTCGTTGATCTACATTGCACCCACATCCCTGCTTTTTAGGGTTGATCTGATCTAGGGGTGCAACTCAGGCTTGTTGGCTTGGGTTTTGGGTAAACTGAGTCCAACCAGACCTCAAGAGGACCCAACAGACCCAACCCAGCTTGAATTCTAAACTGAGGTGCCCAACCTTAAGCCTAGACCCAACAGGACCCAACCTTACTGAACCTAACCCATCCCAAGTTCATGTGACCCAACCTGAATGTGCTCAACCCAACCTGAATTCAAATTGGGTTGGCATTTTCCAACCCAGACCTAACCCAAGGACCTTGACGACCCGACTTGAACTCAGGTTGGATCAATCAAAGTTGCAGCCATATCTTTCTTGTGGACTTGTATTAGCTATTTGGGGTCAATCATCATAATGCCCTGGGTTGATGTACAAATCTTCTTTTGCTGATTGCATTCTAACTATGAATCTTCAAGATAACAGGCAGAAGTAGTAGGACTGGCTGCTCTCCTTCTACTTTATGTTGGCCTTTCAACCTACTGACTTCTAGGTGGATTTTCCCGTTTCATCTTGGAAAATCCATAGAAACCTCATGGAACTTAAAAATTGTTTTAATAAAAAGATCCCTTTGTTGATGGGTGATGGGGACATCTCGTGCACACGCACGCCCCCCCTACGCACGTACGCAAGGAGGAGGAGGGCCCCACCATCGATCTGGATTGATGACGACATCCATGGAGGGCGTCCTAGTTAGAGGACTATATTTTGGTTCCTTGGAGTGGACCCGATCATCATGTGGATCCCACCATTGGATCTCATGATCGTGGCCCACTACTCTAGATGATCTAGGATTTTGAGTTTTTCTTATTATTGTTATTAGGAACATCATGAACGGTTTAGATTGCATTGATTAGTTGTTATTTTGTTACTTTGCCTCTAAGTAATAAGTGCTTACATGGTGCGGCTTTTGGGGTATGGGGTTTTCTTATAAATAGGCAACCCTTTATAAGGTTTTTCTCATTGAAGATTATTAATAAAATTCTGCGTTTTCTTGCCTCTCTAATTCTCAGAGTTGTGAAAATCTAATTGGGTGCGAAACCCTCCTTTCTTCGAAGGGCTAACTACCACGGTGCGAAGCCACATCTACCCCAAATCTCCCCCACCTCCTACCCTCAATATTCATCCTCTCTTACAGCCATCCGATATTCAAATCCACCTTTATTTTGTAGTCAATCCTTCTCTACAACAAATTTTTAGAATCAGGTCTTACAGGAGGGCCTAAACTTCGGCGGAGCACCTTGCTCAAACCAGTCATCCGATTGCCTTAAAAATTGGTGTGTGGGTGGCTCATCCCTGGCCGACCAACCCTTAGTTGACCCTTTTTGGGTTCGTGGGCCCCACACACCTGCGGACAGTAATCCACACACATGCGTCAGGCCAGCCTGTTGTCTACACATGTGGACTAATTACAGGTTCTCTCTTTCCTCTCTTTCACTCCTCTCTCACCTTATTTCCCTAACCTAACCCTAGATAATCCTAAATCCTAAGTCTTATTCCACTTTTGCAAACCCTAGGTTTTTTCGATTTGAAACGTGTGAATCCCTTGGATTAAGAAGTAATCCTTTGCATGTGTGGATGAATCTATTCTCCTTTGAGCATTGTTTGGTCTATAATTTTAATTGATTCAGCCCTAACATGTGTAGGCTTGGATCCTCGCAAATTGCCCTTGTTGAATGCTTGACCTTATGTGGGATGTGGAATTTTTGTGATTGTTTCTAAATTAGTATGATCTAAAGCCTGAAATCTTGTATATCATATTTAATTTTCATGTCCCACATCAATGGGGTAACTTTCGCTTTAAGAAAAGATCTTACTGACCAAATATCATTTATATCAAATAATCAATCCGAGTAACTTTAAACTCAACAAATCTCATCTACATTCACAATCAATATAATAACACCCAGTACCTTCTAGACACATTGAATTGAATTGCTTCTTCAAAATCATACTCCATTATTGATGCTTTGATAAACCGTCTAAAGACATGCTCTAGGAGATTGTTTTAATTTATGCAACCAATATTCTAACTGACAAATCTTTCCTTCCTCATTGCGAATAGTTAATGTAGGTGGCACGTATAGGCCATCTACAGATCTTCATGTGAAAAGGATTTTTACTGTTATTATTATTATTATTTTACACCTTGTTGATTTAGACTCCTACCTTTATTTTTGGCAACAAAGAGAATTACCCTAACCGAGTCTGATATTAGACCATATGTAAGTATTGTGAATAGGTTTGATAAGACGAGTCTCTTCCGGGGTGTTGGAATTGGTCATCTAATCAATTCACACACACACACAACACACACACACACACACACACACACACAGATGAATCTTATCAGAAAGAACAAGAATCCGAATATCTCCCATGGATGACAACATTGTCAACTCTTTTATTGATCTCTAATGAGAGGAAACGGTGTTTTAAATAGCTACACCATATAGCGTGTAGCTTACACTACGTAGCAGAGCTTAGCCTTAATGCTATGTAGCTCATGAAAATAGCTTAAGTCATGTGTAGCCTACACTACATGATAATTTATGTAAGCTACATGATACATAAGACTACGCTGCATGCCACGTAGCTCACATTGGATGTTAATTTTCACTATTACATGAAAGTCAATGTTTTCAATAATTGGTTATGAAATCCTATTTTCAATAAAAATTACTTAAATTTTTTCAACGCTTTTAGTAAAATAATACAAGTAACAATATCAAATCTATTTCATTGCTCTTTCTTTACCTTTATATTTAATTATTGCCCTTTCCTATTACTTTAGACTGCATTTGGTTGCACCAAATATGATGAAATTATGTTGATTTCATTATTAATCAGTCTCATTTGGCGTAGAATATCATGAATTATTGCAACCACATGCAACCTTGATTAACAATGTAGATGTAATTTGTAGCTTACACTACACGCTATGCAGCTTACACCTTACGCTTCACAGAAGTGAACGCTATGCTACACACTATTTGCTAGTTAAAACATTGAGAGGAAAAAAAAGAAAGAACCATAATATAAGGGGAATAGAAAAAACAAGAAAAGCAATACAAGCTCATTGCAAAAATGACCCTCATGTTGTTTTTCTCTATAAGTGGTGGTTTCTTTTTTCTTTTTCTTTTTTTCAGATGCAAAATGAGAGAATAGTTAGAGTTATGTTCCCCAATCTCTTTGCTCATTTGCATTTCAAATTTGCAAAGCAAGGTTAGATGCTTGAGATCGCAAAATAGATGGATGCTTGGATGGATTGATGGAATGTGCAATAGAGTGAATGTGGCAAAACAATCTAACCTGTGATATGAGAAACCAAACACAGGCGACAAGCACAAAAAATACCTATATAATGCCTAACACGAAAAATCACCTAAGAAGCTACCAAATGGATGAAATCACAAGCAGCACCTTATCATGACTCATTATTGAATTCAAACAAAGAGAGTAAGACAGTTGCATATTCAACACAATCCATACCATTTGCTAATGTGAATCAAGTAGAATCTTTATTTCATTTGCTGAAAATTTTTGTATGTATTTCAATCTTCACAAGAACAGGGTTTCATTTACTATTGTATCTGATGGGTTTTTTTGACCCATCTTCAACCGGTCGAGAGCCCTGCTCGACTGGTCGAAGGCTGGTGGTCGACCATTCGAAGGTTCGAGTCGTGACACGACTCAAAGTCCAGCGAGTTTTTTTGTTGTTTTTTTACTGTAGCTACGACTGGTCGAAGGGATGTCTCGACTGGTCGAAGGGGTCCTACGACCAGTCGAAGACTCGGCTCGACTAGTTGTAGGTTACGCAGTTTGTTCTGCGATTTTACGCGAAACTGCGGATTTGAGTACTTTCGCAACTGAGATGCAAAAGGGAAGTTTCCTAAACTATAAAAGGGTTTGCCTAGGGTTTTCTAGGTAACAACAGGAGGGTTTCTTAATGCTTTACAAGGGATTTGCTAAAGGGTTTAGGACTATCAAAGGTGAGAGAGAGAGAGAGAAAGAGAGAGAGGAAGCTTATAGAAGGGAGGTTCTGCTCGTGGATGTTATCTACTGTGCAATCTATATCTCAGCGCTTTTATGTCCTCGTAATCGGTTAGATCTCTCTGTTTTCTCTATTTCTCTTATTGTTTATCTACTCCTGCGTGAGTGAAGAAGGTTGTAACGTTGTACTTCATAGTGGATTGTTGATTTGGACGAGGTCCTGTGGTTTTTACTCTTTGAGGATTTTTCACATAAAATCTCTTGTGTGGTGTGTGATTGATGCATTGATTATTTTTCATTGCTTATTATCCATAATTCTGGTTTGTTTGGAGGGCTAGATTCTAAGGTTTTGTGCAAGGCCCCAACAAAGTGGTATCAAAGCTAAGTTCATTGAACGGGTAGGATCGGTTTGAATTATGAAAGGTGGCTCATCAAGGATGATCAGCCTCAATGGTTCTAACTGGACCATATGGAAGGCTAAGATGGAGGACTTACTTTATTGCAAGGACCTATATTCTCCAATTTTAGGCATATCAGCAAAAACCAAGGATATGACTGATGATGATTGGAAGAAGATGGACCGAAAGGCGGTGGAGTTTATTAGACAATGGTTGGATGATTCTGTGTTCCACCATGTGTCTACAGAAATCTCAGCCACTAGCCTATGGCTGAAATTACAAGGGTGTATGAGAGGAAGACAGCCGGTAATAGAATTTTTCTGATAAGGCGACTTGTGAATCTCAAGTTCAAAGATGGTGGTTCTGTGGCCGAGAACATGAATGAGGTCAGCAATATAGTGAACCAACTCACCTCTATGAAGATGGTCCTGGATGATGAATTGCAGGCTTTACTATTGCTTAGTTCATTGCCTGACAGTTGGGAGACATTGGTGGTGTCTCTAAGTAACTCCGCGCCAGATGGAAAGATATCCATGGAACAGGTAACCAGTTGTCTCTTCAATGAGGATACAAGGAGGAAATCTCAGGGGTCTACTCAGCAAGAGGCTCTTGTGACACAAGAACGGGGGAGAGGAAAGAACAGGAAGGGGGGAAGGCCCGAGATAAATCAAGAGGCAAGTCGAGTAATAAGAAAGATGTTGATTGCTGGAATTGTGGCAAGAAGGGCCACTACAAGCATGAATGTCATGGTAAGAAGAACGACAAGAAAGGAAAAAGGGAAGGAAGATGAATCAGATTCTACTGCGGTCACCTCAGATGGCGACATGGTAGTTATTCTTTCTGCAGATCACGATGTATGTCTCACGGCTACGAGTCAGGACACCGACTGGGTGATAGACTCAGGAGCTTCTTTTCATGCGACTCCACACAGGGACTCCTTCACAAGCTACAAGTCAGGTGACTATGGGACTGTGAAGATGAAAATTCTGGCGTATCAAAAATCGTGAGAGTTGGTGATATTTGTGTGAAGACCGATGTAGGCTGCACATTGGTTCTCAGGGATGTGAGGCACATCCCAGACCTTCGCCTCAACTTGATGTCGACGGGAAGGTTGGATGATGATGGCTATGAAAGCCGTTTTGCTGGTGGGCGCTGGAAGCTCATTAAGGGTTCGTTGATCGTGGCCAAAGGAAAGAAGTGTTGCACCCTTTACAAGGCAAGTGTCAGTATGTGCAGGGGTACGTTGAACGCAGCGGAAAATTCAGTTATTGACATGTGGCACAGGCGTCTAGGCCACATGAGTGAAAAAAGGGCTTCAGGTATTAGCAAAGAAACGGCTCCTTCCAGACGTGACAGGTACACCTCTCAAAACCTGTTTTGATTGTTTATTAGGGAAACAACATAGAGTTTTATTTGTTAATACTGTTTCTCATGTTAATAAAGTGCATGCATTAGATTTGGTTTATTCTGATGTTTGTGGTCCTATGAGGATAAAAATTCAGGGTAGGGCATTGTATTTTGTTACTTTTATAGATGATGCATCTAGGAGGGTTTGGGTTTATGCTTTGAAATCCAAGGACGAGGTCTTTGGTGTGTTTAAATTATTTCATGCAGTGGTCGAGAGAGAGACAGGTAGATCATTGAAGTGCATCCGCACTGACAATGGTGGTGAATACATTGCCGACTTTCACGAGTAGTGCAAGTCCCTGGGTATACAGCATGAACAGACGGTTCCCAAGACCCCCCAGCATAATGGTCTAGCTGAGCGAATGAATCACACCATTGTTGAGAGAATCAGATGTATGTTATCCCATGCGAATTTGCCCAAGACATTCTGGGGAGAAGCAATGCACACGGCGGTGTAATTGATAAACAAGTCTCCATCAGCCCTATCGAATGGAGAAGTACCTAAGAAGGTGTGGACTGGACAGGATCCATCGTACAGTCATTCCAGGGTGTTTGGATGCAGGGCATCCATTCACGTACCAAAGGACGAGAGGTCCAAGCTCGATATGAAGATCATACAATGGTGGTTTAGGGACGTGAGGTTTGAAAAGTTTGGTTATATATTGTAACATCCCGGATTTTCACTATTTTGGATTTCCAAAAATCCTTGATTTTTTTTTTTAATTAACTTATATTATCACATACTGACCATTAGTACTCAACGTTAGCTCATACACGAGTTAATTAATCAAAGATTAACCCAATTTAATAGACCAGACAGGCCGTGATAGGGCCTAGTGCGGGCCGCCAAGCCAGATGGCTTTTTACACTTAAAGACGGCCGTGTGGGCCGCCCAGCGACCGATGAAGGTCAGAAAAATTTAAAAATTTAGGAAATCATAGATCTCACTGGGCTTGTGGTCCATCGCGGACTGCGGACCCAGTGGACACCCAAAAGTACCATCTGGCGCTTGCCCAATGCGCCCCACCAATGCCAGATTGGAATCTGGCACTTACAAATAAAACTGAGACTCCGGGCCTTTCAGCCGTCGGATTTCTTCCAAATTTATGGTGAAGGTTTAATGTATTTTTCTACGCCTGTCCACCAAATCTGGGCCCCGATCGTGGCACGATGACCGTTGATCGTGAATCGGACCCGTATGACCAAACCCCATATCCGATCGTCCCCAAATTTTGCATGGCCCCTCTTCAGGCCATGGAGACCTTATCCTATAAGTTTCATGGCCAGAGGGCTGCCAGAACCGCTTCAATCATCTGAATGGGCCTCTCAGGGCCATTTAAATATCGGAATCGCTTACTCAGACCCTATATCCGTTCATCCGTTTGTCCCTAAATTTTACATGGGCCCTAATTGGGCCATAAGACACCTACCCACCGAATTTGGTGGCTTAGGGGGCGTTAGGACCATCCCAACTTCAATAGGGAGCCTTAGAAGGCTAGTTTGGGAAATTATGGGAACTTAAGTGATTTGAGTCGTCCACTCTTATGCCAAGTTGAGGATTTCAGACCGTCGGTTTATAACCAAACTTTACCCGTGGATTAAGGATATTTCCCCGCTCACATCCGTATAGCCGCGGCCCCGATCGACCATCGGTGACCGTTAAACAGACTTCTAATCATATCTGTCGATCGGCGCGTCGGAATGGCGGGCCAATTGTGTCCATACGTAGATCATCATTAGGACTAACTATCATACGGTGTATATCGACTAGTACACCCCATAGGCTAGAAAAACCCTCCCATAAGGTTAATATAGTAAAGACCCAACACTTGGGGCCAATTGTACCAAAACTGGCACTATATAAAGGGTTTCATTTGGACACCCCTCTCCCCATACGATTTTGCCCTAAGAGAAAAAGGGGAGAGAGAGAAGAGAAAGGGGGAGAAAGATGAGAGAGCAAGAGAGTAGAGAGAGTGGAGGTGAGCATGGTGGACTCTCAATCAAGGTGGGGCCCAAGAGGATCAAACCCACAACCTCCTACACTTTCTCCAAGAGGAAACCCTACACCACATCCACCGAAAATCGTCCGTGGGCCATCTAGGTAAGATCCCTCACTCTTTTCTCTTGAAATCCTTGTATTGAAGGAGAAAATGTATGGATTTCTCTCATGTTTGAATTGTTTTAGAGATTCCGGTCGGCCAACCTCCAAAACCCTCATCTCTAGGTCGTTTCCAAGCCTCCAACGAATCCGAATGTGCGGACTATTGTTCTTAGGTGGCCTAGCACCAATTTTAGTAAGAGCTTAATGATTTTGATTGCTTGGATGTTATGATTTAATAATATAGAGAAAGCCCTAGGAATGTATGTTGTTGAAACCATATGGATTTGCATGCTTAGCCTCCACGATGTTGTTCTTGCTTCTCACATGTTTATGTGTATGGATGAATCTTTGTTTATGCCTTATTATTTTCCCCATATATTGTTACCTCATAGTATGTATGCTTTCATTACTCTTGTGCATATGATGGCTTGAGATGGAGGAAGTGCGTAACTTCCTCACCCACACACACACACCTCACATACACTTGTTTCATGATATTGTTAACCATGCTTGCTATGAGAATCTGAATAATATGTTGAGAGGTATGAGAGCATATGTGTTTGTACTAGATTATACATTGGTAACCGGCATGCTATGAATCACCCTCCATACCCTTGGGTTGGTCAGGAATCATGAGGAGAGATGGTAGTCCCATTGGTAGAACTACGCTATGGCTAGACCCGTGGGTTTGGGCGGGTGTGTTCGGGTGGCTGTAGTTCGACTACATGGGTCCCTTGTGCCCGATGTAACTCGTCTCACGCTCGCTTGATCCGTGCGGTCTAGCCTACTTGCTGACCAACCCTGTTTGTTAACCCTGTTGCTCACATATGTATGGAACCTGAACCACCCTACAACCATTGTGGCCCATCACTAACCCACTTGAAACTGGTCCACAGCCTCGTGAGCCGGGCATGGTGGAATGGGACACTGTGTCCGAGCTGTCGGCCTACGCTGGGGTACCGCGCCTCCCCGTAGTGACCGCGAGCGATCTCTTTCTCTCGGCACTCCTCATGTGCTTGAAGTCGGGGATGAGGAACCCGACGGGATCACGGACCGCGGGGTCTCGGCCTCACGCGTTGATGGGGTCTTGGCCTCGCAACCAGCTTAGGGCATTGATACGTAGGGTGAATCAGAATCCCCAACCTGCTGGATGAATGGACTTAACTAATAACTCTCTAACACGATCGCATTGCACGCATTAGTTAGGGTGGCGACTCGGAAGTCGAGGTCGCTCTGAGGGAGTGTTGTCATATGCGATCGTTAGATGAAGTCGCTTGAGGGAGTGTTGTGGCGAGGGCATGCATCATATCATCCCGCATGCATGCATTTTAAATAAGAGTTATTATGTGTTGATGATTGTCTGCTTTTCATTAAATTCATATTACAATTGATGCTTGTTGTAACTTGAGACCAATAGTTCACACTGAGTTGATCACTCACTCTCACTCTGGGACGGTGTTTTAAAACACCAACTAGACTCATTCATAGATGCAGGTGACTCAGGGCATGAAGAACCTGGCGAGGCGAGCTTGGACGAGGAGGACGAGCTCTCCTACTTGCAGCTGATGGGCGGCTCTCCATCGGCTTGATCGGGATGGATTTGGATTTGCTGAGCCGCGGGCTCAGCTTTATTCTTTTTGGACATAGCTTTCTTTTGTTGTTCTGTTGGGCAATGCCTTGGGCGACCCTTTATTATTTTTGGACCTGTATATATGTGAGATATCCTTCATTTCAGTAGACTGGTGTGATTGTGCTTCGTGCCTCAGGTAATTCCAAATTGCGCAGTTAAATTTGATTAATCATAAAAATCATAAATGCATGATAAGTGACACTCGGGAACTCGGGAGTCGAGTCTATGCACGACCCCCGATTTTCCGGGGCGTTACAGATGGTATCAGAGCAATAGTTTGGAATCCCTTGGGCCATGGGTCATGAACTCACTAACGCGTCCGCTGACTTGACAGGAAACACAATAGAAAATACGAAATGTTAGGAACCATCCGGTCCCCAAACCGACATTCTTAGACAGAAGGTGAGCCTTCCAAGGTGTTAGAGTTCGGTAGCGAGGGAGTAGTGCCTCGGCCCGTTCTCAGACAAGAATTTGAGAACTTCTAAATAGGAAATTTAGCTAACCCAGTCCACCAAATCCCTAAGGGACTGTTGGGCCAACTGAAATAAGTGAGATTCGGGTGAATGAAATTGTAAGAGTAACCATCGATGCATGTGTAAGGTATTGTCCCTGGGTAGAGTGTATCCCACGTCTTACAATACCCTGTTTGGAATGCTTGTAATTAAAGGTAAATCCCGAGATTTCCTTTCAGATTATACTTAGAAATTCATTATTATGGGATTTGAAAATCCCATATTACATCTTCCAACACAAGGTTCACTTTGCAAAGCCTATGAAATAAATTTTTAATCACATCCCACGATCATTTCAGACGTGCCACTCTCAATCTGGAGTTGGAATTAACATTGCGATCCCCTTGGTACCACTTAAATCCCCTTGGTACCACTTAATGCCACTAGCCAAACGGGCCAAAGTCTAAATTTCCTCTCCCATCTATCTCGTTAAAATCTTCACTTGCTATCACTTTGTTCCTTAATCCCTCCAGTACATTGTTAGGAGCGAACCAGAAATTGAAAGATTGGGCGGAGGAACCAATCGTCCTAGACCAAATGAGCTAATACCGGGCCAAACTTAATAGTTCTGATCCATTTAGGGATAAATACTTAGGGATGAATAAGAATTTACCGAAAATAGTGAAACTGTAAAAAAATTAGGTTTTGACTACTAACCGGGAGGAATCTCGCAAAACCACTAGGCTCATTGCGTAGATCGGCTTCTCCTACCCTAAATTCATATATGGAACATCACGTAACTCATCCTGGTATGTGAAATGTGGTCGTCGCAAGGCGACCCTCTAGGGACTGGCGCCACAGCGCCCGACCGGCGCTCCCGGCGCCCGCTGTCCAGAGCCCCGGCACCGTAGCGCCCATCCCCGGCGCTGCCAGCGCCCAGCCCCGGCGCCGTAGTGCCCGACCGGCACTGCCGGCCCGCTGTCCAGAGCCGCGGCGCCGCAGCGCCCATCCCCGGCGCTGTCAACGCCCGCTCTCCAGAGTCCCGGCGCTGCAGCGCCCATCCCCGGCGCTGCCAGCCCCTAGCCCCGGCGACGGAAATTCCTGCAAATTTGGGTCGACTTCAAAAATTCATATCTCGTTCGTTACAACTCCGATTTAGGTGATTCAAAAGCCATATTGAATATTAATAAGTCTAATTTCATATAAAAATAAAATAAAAATAAAAATAAATTTTTAATATAGTTATATTTGGGATGAGTTGACAACTGTCCAAAACAAATCGTTAGTTTTAGACGGTGGTTACTTGTGGAATTTTTATAATTTATTTACAACTCCAAATGATATGAAACTTGGTGGGATAGCTTAAAACTTGATGGTAAATCATCATAAAAAAATTTTAAAATTAATCCAGTTACTAAAAGTATAAGAAACGTTACAAGATAGGTCTCCTCCTCCTTTTCAATGTACACACGAGTGGGGCCCATTTCCTTGCTATTTAGGACTATCTAGAGTCCATAAAACCTATCCCTACTACTTCCATTACCCTCCACCATCCCTTCTAAACCCTAGAGAGAATTCTCCCTCTCCCAATCTCAAAACTCATTTCAACCATTTCTCAAATCTCATTTTCTCAACTCACTTCCTAGATTTTTCTCAACATACATTCCCGAAACCTCTTCAACTTTCACCCACAAAACCCAACACCAATCCTCCTTCTCAAATCCATTCCCACATCCATTTCAACCCACTCTCCCAAACCCACTTTCCTTCAAGGCATTCTCATCACAACCCATCCTAAGCTCCTATCACCAATCCAACCCTAAGCCCATTCCTTTTCCAACACTCCCTCAAATCCCTAACCTTCAACAACTCCCATCTTTTCTCCTTCCCAAAACTCTCTCCCTTTCAAGTTCTTAAAACCCATCTTCCGAACCCTCACCTTCCACAACCCACTTTCAACATTACCCAAACCCTTTCCAAACTACATTCTCAAGATCCATTCCCAAGGGTCCAACATCAAATCTCATCCTAAGGACCCATTCTACTGGCTCATTCCCAATCCTTTCTCAAAAACATTCCTCGGGTGCCTCCTACAAACATTCCCCTAAGACTAAGAGTGATGGCATTCTTTGTCACCATTGTCTCGTTCTTCACTATCCCGGTGGTCCTCTCCCTTATGAGGAAGAAAAGGGCCGGCTCTTGAGGAGCAGAGACCAAGCCGAGATAGACGTAGTAAGTAGAAGGCCGATCCAAAGGGAAGGAAGCACCCCCACCCTCGTCCGACCCAGAGAATAGTAGCTTAACGTACGGATAATTAGTAGTTTGTTCGAGTCAGTTAGAATTATTTACATATATTGAAGGATAGTTGTAACCTTTTCTGCTTGAATTAGGCAATATTTCCCTTAAGTTTGTGGTATCTAGTGATACATATAAATCCATACTGAAGGATGTAACCGGCCATGCCAATAGCATTTTGGAATTCAATGTGAATGTATGGATTGAAATTCTCTTGTCACTTTGTGAATGCATGCATGTATTGTTGCCAATAGATTAGTCATGTCCTTTCATATTAAAGTTTAACATTGGGTGTCTATTTAGAAATTATTTATAAACGTGCTAGGAATCACTCTGTGATTAAATTTGATTACATATATATAATTGTTTAATTTTTGGGTAATTAAGTTAGGACCCTTAAGTAGGATTGAGTTTCATAATTTAATACTCTGCAAGCTCATGACTAGATGCGGACTACAGTATAATGTATTGAGTTTTTCTATCCTCTTATGAAATCAAGGTTCAAACAAAATGGGGATGATATCCTTCATCCTTGCCTTCCTGCGTCCTTATTGACATTATTAACACTCCAAACCTCCAGGATACCTTACAACTTTCAACTATTCATTCATTCTTGAAATTTATGAAACCAAAGTGTAGTCTGCTCATAAACCACTAACCATAAAAATTGAAATGGTAATTCACATAAAATTTTGTGCCTTTAGAAACTTGTTAGGACGATGTTTGACCATAGGCATAATAAGAGATTCATTAATTACTAATTTGGACATGAATTAAAACGAGAACTTCATTTGACAAAGACCCTTAATGACAACCTTAAAAAAAAACAGAGAGATTTTAACTTTTCAAGGATATGAGATATTTCCTAAGCATTTAGGTTGATCAGACTATGAAATTACGGGACTATACACTTGCGAAGTATTCGCGGCTTGACCCAATTCTCAATCCTGAGCGACTACCAACGGACTCACTGCTTTGACCGAGCAGAAGACCAGGATCCATCAGGATCCAGAAGGGATACAACGAGTTGTCTGCCCTAGTCAGGCGGACAATCGACGTATCAGATTTGAGCCCACCAGAACCGTTTTTCCATATTAGCATCATCATGAAGAACATAATAGACCTTAGGAAAACTTTATTGTCAAATACATAGTACGATGATAACGATTTTGACTTTCACCTTCAAACATCAAAGGTGGAAACTTTTAAGGGGGGTAGAATATAATAAGGAAGACTAGTACAGTTAGTATGCACCCTACCATGCACATGAACCTCAAATCAATAAAACTTAGGCAAACGAAATGATAATATCCTTATTTATTACCCTTAGGCAATTTCGGGGACGAAATTGTTTTTAAGGGGGGTAGATTGTAACATCCCGGATTTTCACTATTTTGGATTTCCAAAAATCCTTGAATTTTTTTTTAATTAACTTATATTATCACATACTGACCATTAGTACTCAACGTTAGCTCATACACGAGTTAATTAATCAAAGATTAACCCAATTTAATATACCAGACATGCCGTGATAGGGCCTAGTGCGGGCCGCCAAGCCAGATGGCTTTTTACACTTAAAGACGGCCCGTGTGGGCCGCCCAGCGACCGATGAAGGTCAGAAAAATTTTAAAATTTAGGAAATCATAGATCTCACTGGGCTTGTGGTCCATCGCGGACTGCGGACCCAGTGGACACCCAAAAGTACCATCTAGCGCTTGCCCAATGCGCCCCACCAATGCCGGATTGGAATCTGGCACTTACAAATAAAACTGAGACTCCGGGCCTTTCAGCCGTCAGATTTCTTCCAAATTTATGGTGAAGGTTTAATGTATTTTTCTACGCCTGTCCACCAAATCTGGGCCCCGATCGTGGCACGATGACCGTTGATCGCGAATCGGACGTACGACCAAACCCTATATCCGATCGTCCCCAAATTTTGCATGGCCCCTCTTCGGGCCATGGAGACCTTATCCTATAAGTTTCATGGTCAGAGGGCCGCCAGAACCGCTTCAATCATCTGAATGGGCCTCTCAGGGCCATTTAAATATCGGAATCGCTTACTCAGACCCTATATCCGTTCATCCGTTTGTCCCCAAATTTTACATGGGCCCTAATTGGGCCATAAGACACCTACCCACCGAATTTGGTGGCTTAGGGGGCGTTAGGACCATCCCAACTTCAATAGGGAGCCCTAGAAGGCTAGTTTGGGAAATTATGGGAACTTAAGTGATTTGAGTCGTCCACTCTTATGCCAAGTTGAGGATTTCAGACCGTCGGTTTATGACCAAACTTTACCCGTGGATTAAGGATATTTTCCCGCTCACATCCGTATAGCCGCGGCCCCGATCGACCATCGGTGACCGTTGAACAGACTTCTAATCATATCTGTCGATCGGCGCGTCGGAATGGCGGGCCGATTGTGTCCATACGTAGATCATCATTAGGACTAACTATCCTACGGTGTATATCGACTAGTACACCCCATAGGCTAGAAAAACCCTCCCATAGGGTTAGTATAGTAAAGACCCAACACTTGGGGCCAATTGTACCAAAACTGGCACTATATAAAGGGTTTCATTTGGGCACCCCTCTCCCCATACGATTTTGCCCTAAGAGAAAAAAGAGGGGAGAGAGAGAAGAGAAAGGGGGAGAAAGATGAGAGAGCAAGAGAGAGTAGAGGAGTGGAGGTGAGCATGGTGGACTCTCAATCAAGGTGGGGCCCAAGAGGATCAAACCCACAACCTCCTACACTTTCTCCAAGAGGAAACCCTACACCACATCCACCGAAAATCGTCCGTGGGCCATCTAGGTAAGATCCCTCACTCTTTTCTCTTGAAATCCTTGTATTGAAGGAGAAAATGTATGGATTTCTCTCATGTTTGAATTGTTTTAGGGATTCCGGTCGGCCAACCTCCAAAACCCTCATCTCTAGGTCGTTTCCAAGCCTCCAACGAATCCGAATGTGCGGACTATTGTTCTTAGGTGGCCTAGCACCAATTTTAGTAAGAGCTTAATGATTTTGATTGCTTGGATGTTATGATTTAATAATATAGAGAAAGCCCTAGGAATGTATGTTGTTGAAACCATATGGATTTGCATGCTTAGCCTCCACGATGTTGTTCTTGCTTCTCACATGTTTATGTGTATGGATGAATCTTTGTTTATGCCTTATTGTTTTCCCCATATATTGTTACCTCATAGTATGTATGCTTTCATTACTCTTGTGCATATGATGGCTTGAGATGGAGGAAGTGCGTAACTTCCTCACCCACACACACACCTCACATACACTTGTTTCATGATATTGTTAACCATGCTTGCTATGAGAATCTGAATAATATGTTGAGAGGTATGAGAGCATAATGTGGTTTGTACTAGATTATACATTGGTAACCGGCATGCTATGAATCACCCTCCATACCCTTGGGTTGGTCAGGAATCATGAGAGGAGAGACGGTAGTCCCATTGGTAGAACTACGCTATGGCTAGACCCGTGGGTTTGGGCGGGTGTGTTCGGGTGGGCTGTAGTTCGACTACATGGGTCCCTTGTGCCCGATGTCACTCGTCTCACGCTCGCTTGATCCGTGCGGTCTAGCCTACTTGCTGACCAACCCTGTTTGTTAACCCTGTTGCTCACATATGTATGGAACCTGAACCACCCTACAACCATGTGGCCCATCACTAACCCACTTGAAACTGGTCCACAGCCTCGTGAGCCGGGCATGGTGGAATGGGACACTGTGTCCGAGCTGTCGGCCTACGCTGGGGTACCGCGCCTCCCCGTAGTGACCGCGAGCGATCTCTTTCTCTCGGCACTCCTCATGTGCTTGAAGTCGGGGATGAGGAACCCGATGGGATCACGGACCGCGGGGTCTCGGCCTCACGCGTTGATGGGGTCTTGGCCTCGCAACCAGCTTAGGGCATTGATATGTAGGGTGAATCAGAATCCCCAACCTGCTGGATGAATGGACTTAACTAATAACTCGGCTAACACGATCGCATTGCACGCATTAGTTAGGGTGGCGACTCGGAAGTCGAGGTCGCTCTGAGGGAGTGTTGTCATATGCGATCGTTAGATGAAGTCGCTTGAGGGAGTGTTGTGGCGAGGGCATGCATCATATCATCCCGCATGCATGCATTTTAAATAAAAGTTATTATGTGTTGATGATTGTCTGCTTTTCATTAATTCATATTACAATTGATGCTTGTGTAACTTGAGACCAATAGTTCACACTGAGTTGATCACTCACTCCCACTCTGGGACGGTGTTTTAAAACACCAACCAGACTCATTCATAGATGCAGGTGACTCAGGGCATGAGAACCTGGCGAGGCGAGCTTGGATGAGGAGGACGAGCTCTCCTACTTGCAGCTGATGGCCGGCTCTCCATCGGCTTGATCGGGATGGATTTGGATTTGCTGAGCCACGGGCTCAGCTTTCTTCTTTTTGGACATAGCTTTCTTTTGTTGTTCTGTTGGGCAATGCCTTGGGCGACCCTTTATTATTTTTGGACCTGTATATATGTGAGATATCCTTCATTTCAGTAGACTGGTGTGATTGTGCTTCGTGCCTCAGGTAATTCCAAATTGCGCAGTTAAATTTGATTAATCATAAAAATCATAAATGCATGATAAGTGACACTCGGGAACTAGGGAGTCGAGTCTATGCACGACCCCCGATTTTCCAGGGCGTTACATATATTGTGGGATTCGACGAGAGGAAGCTTGTCAGGAGCAGAGATGTGGTTTTCTTTGAAGATCAGTGTATAGAAGACATTGGTAAGCCAGAGAAGAACCAGCCTAGTTCAGGTGAGCTAGAGGACATGGATCGGTTACTCCTCCCGTGGTGCCTGATGACGGAGGAGTACAGCAAGGTGCATAGAATGAGAGAGTTCCTTCAGAAGATGGACCAGGGGAGCAACCTATCCCACCCAGATGAATACAAAATCCCACACCACTTAATGTAATTCCACTTCATTATTTTAGTACATGAATACAAAATTGATGCAGATCTAGATATCAGGTGGACCACACTACAAGAAAACAGTGCTAATTGAATGGTTACCATTGAAAAATTTCTAGGGCTCAGATTAATTTTAATTTGCCATCCAACCCATTGATTGGGTCATAGAGATCTTAATGAAGAGAAAACATAAATATCAGCTTTATCCAAAACTTGTGTAACCCCATGAATTTTTTCAACGGTGAGCGTTCAATCACCACTGTAGTCTGGTCCACCCGAGATTATTGTCTGCCTCATGTTTGGGCATGAGCTTGCAAAATGGAAGGCCGGCGTGGATAAAACACATGCATTATGGTGGGCCCACAGAGCACCGTGTCAGTAGGCAATCCGCGTCCATCATCTAATACGATACATCTCCCGACTTTAGCTTTGAATCTAAGTCCCCAGTTTCTCACACGTATTCCTAATTTCCACGTGCGAACGAGTAGAACTTCAAAGTGCGCTCGAGTGAGTGTGATTAGCATTTCCCTCTGTTTCGGCTGTCCCTTTTTCCGGTCCTCTCATTCGTCTTTTGGGCTTTTCCATGTTCTTTCCTTCTTCCTTAAGTATCTCTTCTCCTATGTAAGAAGGAGAGAGAGAGAGAGAGAGAGAGAGGAGAGTGAGATGAAATGCAGAGAAATAGCATTCCGGTTTTTGATTTCGTGCATAAGAAATAGTATTCTGGTATTTCGCGACGGAGAGAAAGGATGGAGACGAGAACGCCAAGAGAGCACATTGAGTATATTAGGAGAGAGACATTATCGATTGGAGGAAAACCAAATCCTCTAGCGGGGGCCGTTAAATATCTGTCCGCTGAGCGGTATACTAAAGACGTACAATTCCTCATGGAACTCATTCAGCTCCCCCCCTCTCTCTCTCTCTCTCTCTCTCTTATAGAAGGGCAATTAAGCTGGGCCGGGCCTACATGGACTGGATGGGTAGGCCTCAGGGTCTGGCTGTTGGGCCTGTTGAGCCTGTTGAGTTTGAGGCTCGTAACTTATTGGGCGGGGCCTAATCCAAAGCTATAAATTTATGAGGATTTTTAAAATTTTGTGGGTTTTCTCAGGAAAATCTTACAAAAAATAAAAATTAGTATACATTAACAAATGTTACTAATAAACGCTTAAAAAGTAATAAAGTCAGAAAATTTGGAGCCCACATTTTATTTGTATGGCATCAAGTTATCACACATATGCACTCAAACATAACAACCATGTAGGCCAAAAGTCTTCGTGATTAAAACACCAAATGAGCTGTATGTACGTTTAGATATTTTTAAGTGGCCTATCTGACCTTATATTAAGATTTAACTAATTTTTATTATTAATTTTAAATATATAGTCAATTATATATATTGAATGAGTTAGATATCATAAAAATATCACGCGAACTACAAATCCAACTCCACTAAGTTAAATAAGATCCATAATTATAAGATCTACTGTGATACTTGTTTTATATCCATGTCATTCTTTCTTTTTGAAAGCTCATTTTAAGGCATGATCCCAAAATTAAAGCAGACCCAAATCTTGGGTGGACCATAGGTTCATAACACAGGAAATAAGGGTAATTGATCATTAGAAACTTCTTATGAGCTATAGGAGTTTTTTTTTTTTTTTTTTATCAGTATGATGTTTGTATGATCTCTCCATCTCTGTCTTTGTAGCCTTACCAACATATTAGATGGAAAATAAATATTCCTATGGCCCATGAAGTTTTTAATGGTGGGGATTCAATCACTATTGTTTCCTGTGTTATGGTCCACTTAAGATTTGGATCAACATCATTTTTGGAATCATGTCCTAAAACAATCTTTTTAAATGGATGGATGGTGTGGATGTAAGGAACATATATCATAGTGGGCCCCACAGCTACCCACTGACAAAGATTCACCCAAACCACGTCAACAATTCTCCACTTTACCACTAAAAAAAAGAAAAAACATTGCAGCGAGCATTATGGTAATTGACTTCTCTTGCATTGGTAGTTGTATGTCCAACTAATTAAGTGTGTGGGACCCAGCTGTGGTGTTTGCATGGCATCTAACCTTTCCACCATGAAAATAGGATGCCCCAAACATTATGCTCATCCATCAAACTCACATGAACGTGGAGGTTTTTGGGTGGTTGTTCATAAACTATGGTGTGGCCCACCTGATGGATGAATCCACCTGATTTTTGGGGTATTCCATTTTTATGGTGTGATTACCTTGATAGACGAGTTGGATGTTGTACAAACACTGTAGTGGGCCACAAACAAATAATTGTAGATGAAACTCATGGAAAAATCGTGAAATACTGAGAACCGTTAATATTTTTTAAATTTCGGCGATATATGTTGAAAATAGGATAAGGCCAGATGGTGGGCCTGCGAATATGAACCCGGACTGGCCTGACTCTTTGAACACTCATTTAGTTGGGCTGTTCTCAAACCCGAACCCGATTTTAACTCGGTTGGCTCGGGTTTGATTTTTCTTACTCAATTTCGATCCGGTTGGTGCTTAATCTCCACGTCAATGATCCGGATGAGGTTTCAACCGGATAACATGACAATTGGTCGGCCGATGTTGATGAACTCTGAATAGGGTTTGTTAGGGAAGTGACGGACCCTGTGGGTCCACCATGATGTTTGGAATTTATCTAAGCCGTCCATCTATTTTTTAAGATCATTTTAAGATATGAGCCCGAAAATGGGATAGATCCAATGCTCAAGTGGACCACACAGTGGGGATTGAATTCTCATCATTAAAAACTTCTTGTGAGCTTCAGAAGTTTTGGATCAATCTGATATTTGTGTTTTCCCTTCATCCATGTCTATATGACCTTATGAACAGGTTGGATGGCAAATAAACATCAAGGTGTCCCCTGAGAAGGTTTCAACGGTGAATTTCATTATGGCCACTGCTTCCTGTGGTGCGTTCCACTTGAGCATTGGACCAGCCTAATTTTTAGACTTATACATTAAATGATCTGAAAAAATAATGGACGGTGTGGATAAAACTCATACATCACAGTGGGCCCCACAGAGCCCCTGCCTGGACCACTTAAATCCAAACCGTGCAAATCTTGGGCTCCATTTTAAATGAGGGCATATACCCCAAAGTCAGATTTATTGGGCCATCCTAGTTCCGAAGTTTCTATAGAAATCCTACGGCGAGGGATAGTAGATGGTCGGGCCCACGTTTAAATGGGCCATGTACCGGAAGCAGAGATCTCCTCCGATTTCTTGGACGGACCTGTTTAGAAAGCTTGTCGGGTTCGGGTCCATCTTCCAATGTGTTTAGTCTCGAGTCCAAATCCTTAGAAACGTTAGTCGGACCAGCAAGACCCGGACCCGATTAGATCGATTCCGGAAACTCCAGGACTCAGATAATTATGATAAAACAAAGGGGTGTTTACTTACAATGCGTTCACACGAGTCAACTGCTGAATTTTTGGAAACATAACAGAATAAAACGAGTTTTAAAAAGTTTAAATTTTAAGATTAACGTTAATGAATTCCCATTTTAATAATTCCATGTTTCTAGAAACGTAAAATTGCACAAAACAACTCCATATTTGTATATGTAGAAAACTATTGCTTTTAAAGTATGAAATCTCTCTCTATTTGACTTTCGAATCATATTGTTAGGACACCGTTTGGCTTTTCAAAAGTGGGCCCAATGTCCAGCTGTTGGTAAAAGACCAACGTATGTTAAGTGTATTTCAACAAAACTTTGATAGTTTGAAAAGCAAATGTTTTAGATTGGCTTTTGTGTTTTGGTGCTTTTTTTAGTCCCATATCGGATGGAATGTGAGAAGTAAAAGGGGTTATATAACTTTGCCTAACATAAATTCTTGTGAAGTGTGTTGAATTATTCCTAAGTTGCATGCCCCCACATGGGTGCAATCTGTGGGGGGTTTATAAAACTTTGCCCAACATAAACTCTTGTTGATGTTGGTTTTCTAACAATAGATTGTAGAATAAAAATACTCAAAGTCATCGCAGACCCATTGTAATTTCAGTCAGAACAGATCATTAAGAACTAAAAATATTCCCATAATAAAATTAAATCAAAATCTATTTAGTCTAAACAAAAGGCACAAGCATAGATTATCCCATTACCCTATAAGCTTCACCTCTTAGCCCTAGCTAAGAGGTTTAGCAACCCATGGACATGATTGCACTATACCTCAACATAAATAATGAGAAGAAAATAAATGAAATACTCTTTCTCTTCTCTGCTCCTAACGTCTCAGGCTCCTCGGTTCTCAATGATCCTTTTCTCTCTGGCTCCTCTTTCTCTTTATAGCCGGCATGAAATCCAATCTAGCCAATGGAATTCTGTCGAAAAACCAGTCGGAATTGACGTTGTTTGGCTCGAATTTGGTGTGGCCAACGTACTATTTCATTACACCGTTTATCTTCCATTGGGACGATTAGAAATCTTCCTTCATCGCCTTATGGGATTCTGACACCTAGGTCATGGTTATTGGACCTGTAGAACTCTGATGGACGGTCCCGATTAACTGCATCATTGACCATGGTGGCCCACTAAAATGGAACGCAACCTCTGTTGCGAAACAGAGGTGCCGCACATCAACGCTGTGATGGCTGGTGTCCCACTGGTTGATGTCAGGAAGGGAATCCACACCGTTTATTGAAATGCCCTCGAAAAACCATTTAGATAGGGTTTGTTTGGCTTGGATTAGGTGTGGTCCGTCGATCCTTCTGCTCCGCCGTCCATCGTGCATTTTACGTCTAGAAACGTGCAATATCTTACATGGCGTCAAAAGGAAAGCTTGGCAAGGATTTTGGACAGCTCCTGATCGGAATGAACGGTCCAGATCGATGATATGCGTGATGGGTGGGCCCACTATGCAAAAATGGCAGACGATCGTCCGTCCGGTGTCACTGCGCACGAAGGAAGATGGGTCAGCCCGTCTTTGACCGGGCTGCCCGTCCGGTGCACCTCCTGATCGCCTGCACACTATGCATGCGCGGTAAACACGTTGGGTTCGCTGTGATGTATATGTAAGATCCAATCCATCCATCCGTATTCTAACCCTTTTTTTTTTTAAATACCTTTTTTTAAAAAAAAAAAAAATTTTACACACGCACACACACCCCACACACACGCACCGTGGGACTTCACCACTGTGGGTACTCGAACCCTTGACCCGGTGTTGAAACTCCAGGGAGTCTACCACCCAGGTAAGAGTAAGGACCAGTCCGTATTCTAACCTCATTTAAGCCGTTTGGGACCAAGTTTGAAGCATATCCAGATATCAAGTGGGCCCAGAATTAACCGTTTAAGGGCTGATTTGTCCGTTGAGCCACTTTCACATGGATCCAAGGGTTCAACTTTGAAGTGTACGGTTAATTTATAGTCTTCAGGCCTTGTATGAAGTTTTGAGCCGATCAGATGGTGAGAACTCTGTGATCTTGCATTCTGGACATTTTTCAGGCCTGATTGAAGTGAGTGGATGGAATTTCAATGATCTCTGGTGTGTAAATCCTCGATCTTGGTCCCGTGGAATCCCGTCCAATGCCTTGGCATTATCAAAGTGTTAATTTCATGCGTTTAACACCTTTTTGTAGTCCGTGCTCTCAAATATACCCTGTATCACAGACACAGTTAAGTCGAGACGTTAAACAGTATTATGCTCGTAAATCCAGGCAATAAATGGGGTCTGATATGCAATATTTGACCCTCAACAACACGTACACACCTTGACCCAGTGCCTGTTCATATTATTTATGATCTGTATGTGCTGACAACAAACATCTACTCAACATGTGTGGGGTTCCTTTTCACAGATTCATTTGTCAAATATTTTCAGTTTATATTACACTAGTTTCAACAATGTAATCATAATCTTTTGAAGAAAGAATAAGAGTGCATATTTTAAAAGTGGAGTTTTTGATATATTTCCTCTTCTTACATCAGTTGTTTTTTTTTTTTCCAAGAAAACTTATATAAGCGGAATCTTTGCAAAAAGAAGAAGAACTGTTGAGGGTCAAATATTGCATATTAGACCTCAGTTATTACCGAATTTATGAACATGCCACCGTTTAAAATCCTAATTTAATCGTGTTTGTGATGCAAGGTACATTTGCAAGTGGGGACTACAAAAAGGTGCTAAAAGTGTGTATTTGATTCTCTGAAATCACCACAGCAAGGGACGGACTCCAGAGGACCAAAATTGATGGATTTGCACGCCAGAGATCAGAGGAAATCAAGTCGTTCGCATTTAACGGGCCCGAAAACCAACCAGCATGCAAGATCACAGAGTTCTCATCATCTGACCGGCTCAAAACTCTATACAGGGCCTAAGGACTCTAAATGAACCGTACACGTCGAAATTCATCCGTCGGATCATCGCAGAAGCAGCTCAACGGACAGATCAGCCCACAATCACTCATCTGGGGCCCACCTGATATCTGGACCTGTTTCAAGGTTGGTCTCAACTCATTAAATGAGCTGAAAAAGCAAATGGACGGAGAAGATTTCATCTTGTCATCACGATGGACCCCACGCTACACCGTGTATACAAAGGGTACACATGTAGACGCGGTGCACCGAGCCACCCAACCTGGTCAAAGTCGGTTTGACCGACGATTCTAAACAGAGAAAGGAATTCTTTGTTTCGCGTACGTAGGGCCGACCGCTGGGAGGATGCATGGCCCACCTTCGTCATCCGGACGGTTGATCCAAGCCATCCAATGTGCTCAGAGGGAAAAACCGACCGTACACATGGTGGTTTTTCAGACTCAGACATGACAATGAATGGAAACAGCGCCAATTCGTTGAATGGACGGCGGGTTTAAAAACTCTGTGGCCCACACTGAATCCAATCTGAAACCATGCATTCCCAACCGATTTTTCGACGCAAATCTGGTGGACGGTGTGGAGATTTATCAAACGATGGAGTATGTGGACCCCACTCACACCACCGACCCATCTTCTTGCTACGCAACGTGCGTAGGTGCGACCGCTGTGGGGAGTTGTGGACCACCGTCTTCGCCCATCCGTCCGATCCGGACCGTTCATTAGACTCCCACAACCCCATTAACCATCGTCTAGATGACGAAATTTCAAGAGGTAACATAAGGTCGGATCTAAACCGTTCACGCGCAGGACCAACGGTGCAGAGATTAATCCGTGGGCCACACCGAATTTGATCAGAAAATGGTCATTTCTAATCTTTTTCCGTGCAAAATCCAATTAACGGACTGGATTTGTCGAGAAATACCAGAAAGTGGGAGCCATCAAAGTTCAGCGTCAGTTGGAGGACCTTGTTTCGCAGTCCGCACCGACTCCAGCTGCGTTCCGACTTCTGCACGCACTCCTCTCCATGACCACCTCTACTGTTTATAAATCAAAAGAAAAAAAAAGAGGGGGGATCGAATTCAGAGGGAATCCATTGGAAGACTGAGACGTGAAGGGAAGCAGAAAAAGAGAAGTAATTTAGAATTTATTTTTTTTTATTTCTTTTTATTATGTATTTTTTTAAAAATGTTTGGCTCTTTCATGTCTGGCTGAACCTCCTGGCTAGGGCCAAGAGGTGAAGCTTGTAGCATGATGGGAGATTCTATACCTTCACTTTAATTTTAATTAGTGAACCGAATTTGATTTTGATTTAATTTTATTCTGGGAATGTTTTTAGTCTTTTATGGTCTGTTGTGACTGAAATTACAATGGGTCTGCGATGGCTTTGAGCATGTTCTTCTCCCTTTTATGTTTATGACGTCAGGAAGCCCTGTTGTTCACCATCGTCTCCTGGGCATGGTCGGATGACGATACCCTTTCCTAACTCTCATAGTATGTTGATTGGTTGGTAATTAGTTTAATTCTGTTGTTTACCATCGCCTCTTGGGCATGGTGTGGTGATAGAATCCATTCTAATTCGTATACCTCTCATCTCTTGAAAACTATATCAACATCAGTTCAGTTTAAATTCCATGATTTTTCAAGCAGGCATAAGATCTCCCTGATCTCTACAAGTGGATCCTCTGAATCCCTAGTGTTCTACCTCTGAATTTTTCCTAAGTTTTAGATTGTTATTTCACCATTATTCCTCAAATCACACTCGATTTAGATTTCATCTCATTCTAGTTCTAGTTCTAGTTAACTTCAGATTACGTACAGGTTTCAGTCCCTGTGGATTCGACCTCGGTCTTACCGAGATTATTACTACATCACAACCCTATACTTGGGGAGTGAACAAGAACCCATATTCTAGAAGTGAAGTTTTTCTATCTATTTTCTTTCCCTCGATCCGTTTTAAAGAAGAACCCATTTTTCTGATGTAGGAGTTTTTGCCGAAGGGAGCAATTAGAAAACACGAAAGATTCTGAGAGAGTAGTTTTTCTAAGGTGAGAGCTTCTACAAGAAAGAATAGTCGGAAAGCATAAAAAATTGTTGAAGTGAAATAGTCGAAGAAGAGTTAGTCAAAAAGTTGTAATAAATGAAGGTAAAGTATAGAAAATTGGGTCCTTACTCATGCCTTGGTGGTAGACTCACAAGAGTTTTTACACGAGATCATCGGTTCAAGTACTCATTGTGGTGAAAAACCACTGTGGTGTGAGTGCACGTGTAAAAAAAAAAAAAGTGAGGTGGGGCATTTTCATCCCAAAATTTTGAAAAAGTATTTTAGGCATTAAAAAATTGACGCAGGGATGAACGTGATGAGGATAAATACTCCGAATCCACGAAGCTTCTCTGGACTCCTCACAGAGACTTCTCGAATCCACGAGGAAAGTGATGGGTTATTTTGACCCATCTTCGACTGGTCGAGAGCCCTGCTCGACTGGTCGAAGGCTGGTGTCGACCGGTCGAAGGTTCGAGTCGAAAACTTCGACTCAAGTCCAGCGAGTAATTTGGCGGTTTTTTACTGTACTGGGACTGGTCGAAGGAAGCTTCGACTGGTCGAAGGG
>JAJHSJ010001039.1:0-41242 GCA_021015155.1 Magnolia officinalis | reverse complement strand
CATGGTATGCCAAAACGGTTACGTAACGGCCGATACGTAACGGTAACAGTGTGAACCGTTACGCGTTTCGGGGTCGTATCGGCCGTTACGCAATTTGTACCGTATCGGCCGATACGGGCCCGTTACGGGGCGTATCGCCGTTACGGCTTACAGCCGTTACAGGGCCGTTACGGGCCCGTATCGGCCGAATTTTGGCCCTTTTTTTGAAAATCGAAAAATCATTTTTTAATGATTCTTTTGTTGTTTAATGATGCCATATGATGTGTTAATCATAGTAGAACATGTTAATGTGCATTTTACAGATTTTGGGTGCCATTTTATATTTTTTTAATATTTTTTTCTATTTACGCATGAATTTTGGCCCCTTTTTTTAAAATTCGAAAAATCAATTTTTAATAGTTGTTTTTGGTTGTTTTAATCATGCCATATGATGTGTTAATCATAGTAGAACATGTTAATGTGCATTTTACAGATTTGGGGTGCCATTTTATATTTTTTTTGAATATTTTTTTCTATTTACGCATTTATTTGGCCCTTTTTTTGAAAATTCGAAAAATCATTTTTTAATGATTCTTTTGCTGTTTTAATGATACCATATGATGTGTTAATCATAGTAGAAACATGTTAATGTGCATTTTACAGATTTTGGGTACCATTTTATATTTTTTAATATTTTTTTTCTATTTACGCATGAATTTTGGCCCCTTTTTTGAAAATTCGAAAAATCAATTTTAATAGTTGTTTTGCCGTTTTAATCATGCCATATGATGTGTTAATTATAGTAGAACATGTTAATGTGCATCTTACAGATTTGGGGTGCCATTTTATATTTTTTAATATTTTTTTCTATTTACGCATGAATTTTGGCCCTTTTTTTGAAATTTTGAAAAAATCATTTTTTAATGATTCTTTTGCTGTTTTAATGATGTCATATGATGTGTTAATCATAGTAGAACACGTTAATGTGCATTTTACATATTTGGGGTGCCATTTTATATTTTTTTTTATTTACGCATTTATTTTGGCCCTTTTTTTGAAAATTCGAAAAATCATTTTCTTAATTTCTTTTGCTGTTTTAATGATGCCATATGATGTGTTAATCATAGTAGAACATGTTAATGTGCATTTTACATATTTGGGGTGCCATTTTATATTTTTTTAAAATTTTTTTTTCTATTTACGCATGAATTTTGGCCCTCAAAAATAATTGCAAACACCTAAATGTAAGATATTTTCATATTACATTCATTCTAATATATCTATCATTGATAGTAAGTTAGAAAATTAAATATATGAATTTTGTAGTCAAATTTAAGTTATCTGGTTCATAAATTCATCAGACAGTTCGATACAACTTCTCACCAAGAGTGGACCGTTACCCCCCATAAACATGTTCCAATTTATAAATGAATGCATATTTGGAATGCGTAGAATATGCCGGATTTAATCCATATTTTTTCATATTTTTTTGGCAAAAAAAATTTTTTGCGCCATTACGGGCCGTTACGCCCCCGTATCGCCGTTACGCCCCCGTATCCGTATCGGTTTCGGAGGGCACCGTTACGCCAACCGATACCGATACGGGACACCTTGATGCTGATAATAGTGTAAAGGTGCCTAGACATAGCCACAGTGTCACAGTTATGGTGGTTGGTTGCTCTGTATCCACCGATGGGCATACTGGTGTACATTACTGAGGATGAGCACCATTGATATTTTCAAGAGTTCATGGCCTAGCATCATCACTTCATGAGCTTGGCACAGTACTACAGTTGTGTGGAGCAGTAGCCAACAATATTATGGTTGTCCTAGTAAGGACAGGGATGACAACTTCAAGTTGCCTCGTGACCAGTGTTCGAAATATCAGTATTGCGTTACGTATCGCATCCTTGGGATAGAAATACGTATCGGTCATCGCATGGGATATATCGTCTATAGCGAGTAATTTATCACACTTTTTGGGAAACATTGGGAAAATGGTTGAATTTTTCAATGAAACTTCAGGGATTGTTAAAAAAGACCTTAATACACACTTTTAAATCCTAACATCTCAAAAAAGAAGTGTACATAATAAGTTTCCTTTGTATAGGATCCTAAGCTATGTGCTGTCTAACTGAATGAATGCAACCATATTCAAATTGAATGCATTGTAGTTAGAGTGTATGTGATGATCATTTCATCAAACACTCCTGAACTAAAGCAACTATATTCAAATTGATATTTTAATAATTTTTAATTAAAATGATTTTTATTTTTTGAAAATTGACAAGGACTTAACAAATCAGTAGACCAGCCCTCACACATGCTTGAGTTCATGTTTGGAGTGCAACATTACAAGCAATTTGGAAAATTTTGAATTTTCACTATTTTTCCTCGAATCAAACTACCTACACACTACACCCAATTTTAAATTAGAGTTTATGTGATGATCGTTTCATCAAATACTATTAAATATTTCGAAATTAGTCTCAATTGATAGTTGGTTAAAGGAATTTTTGAAAAAAAAAAACATGGAGAACCAATGGATATCGAAATCAAAACTCCAACTCCGTGATTTTTCATGCAAAATATGAAGAACCGATGGATTTATAACCATTTGATACCGATTTAACATAATTTCAAAAAAAAAAAAAAAGGATCGGAAATTGAAAATGCTCACTGGATCGAACATGTGGGATATATTGTCACTACTTGTGCATTTCGTATCGCACAGTGGGATACAAGATATATCGTGGGATATATCGGCCGATATCATCGATATTTAAAACATTGCTCGTGACTACATGTGGATCTTTGACCAAGATTATATTTTGTTCTTTTTAGTTTCTGGTTTGTAGTGTGTGTTTTATTGCTTGCATCATGTGATATTTGAATGATATGGACTTTTATATTGCATCATTTATGGCTGACATTGTATTTTTTTTTAATGATGACAGGGTGTCCCTGCCCCTTTTTAAGGTGAGACTAATCCATGTGGATGCACACAATCACCCCGCAAACCACGCACATTGGGTAATCCCAGGGAGGGGAATCAATCCCTCGTCTGTGGGGAGCAAACCCACAACGCTTGCCATTCGCCCAAATTCGTGTCTGTGGGGAGCTGACATTGCATGGTTGTTCTCTAAACAATGGAAAACTATCACTTTTTTTTTTTTTTTTTCTTTTGCCATTTTGTAATGTTTTGTGTGTAATCATTTGTCTTTTAGCATCTCAGTTTTACTAAAAAATTTCACCATTAAAGTTTCCCAAAGTTCTCCGAATGTGAAACTTAATTCCATATCGAAACATTTATTTCCTGTGAAATTTCCCATTCTTGAAAGTGCAAAACCCTGTGTGAAACCGACATTTAAAACCTTGACATGAAGGAGCCTTTGGTTCTCATTCACTTTGTATGTGGTTAATTGATATTTTGGCTGCGCACTACCATGCTTTTCATTTATGCACCCTTTTTTGTGGTGATAGGCTTTTTGTTCTTAGCTGTTGTGAGATCTTATACCGTGGAAAGCCCTAAAATGTTATTAATTTCTGTGTTCCTTGCTATAGGTTTTCTAAAAGAGATGGCGGAAGGCTGGAGTGGAAGTTATGACCCTGGAAGCCAATCTGATGATAGCTATCACTTTGAAAGAACACACATTGAGCCTATTTATGATGCATTTGTTTGCCCCCTTACAAAACAAGTAATGCGGGATCCAGTTACCTTAGAAAATGGGCAGACTTTTGAGAGAGAAGCAATTGAAAAGTGGTTCAAGGAATGCAAGGAAAGCGGAAGAAAGCCTGTTTGTCCATTGACTTTGAAGGAACTAAGAAGCACTGACCTGAACCTAGTATGGCTCTAAGAAATACAATTGAAGAATGGACTGCAAGAAATGAAGCTGCTCAGCTCGATATTGCTAGCAAATCGTTGTCTCTGGGAAGTTCAGAAAACGATGTTTTGCAGGCGTTAAAATATGTTCAGCATATTTGCCAAAAAAACAGATCCAATAAGCATGTTGTCCGAAATGCAGGGCTAATACCAATGATAATCGATGTGTTGAAGAGCAGCAGCAGGAAAGTGAGATGTGAAGCCCTAGAAACCCTTCGTATAGTGGCTGAAGAGGATGTTGACAATAAGGTTGTTGCACTGGTTTACTGGTTCTTGTTCATATGTTCAAATTTTTTTTTTTTCTTGGATGTGCATTGATCTATGTGACATCCCCACTACACACATGGTAAACAAGTTTGGTTTTATTGGGACCACTAATCTGGTGGCAGCAACTGTGTGGGTGAGCTGTGGGCTGAAAACCATGGTGATTGAACAATTCTGACCATTTAATTGCTGCAAGGTCTGCCCATTACATGTGGACCCCTTGCTCTTTTTTTTTTTTTTTTTCAGTTAGCCATCCCTTTTCTCTTGCTACTCTTTCAGATTGCTTACAGTCTGATTATCGTGGTTTTGGGATATGGCCTATCTGTGTGTTGACCCACCAAATCAATGTTGGCCGCCGTATACAAGTGCCATGTTTGTAATATAGATGTTTTGGTTCATATCTTGTGCATCATGGTAGAGCATTCTTCTTACATAGATACAGACTTGTGATTTTTCTTGACCTTTTCCTCAATTTGCAGGAAGAGATAGCCCAAGGGGACACTGTACGTACAATTGTTAAATTCTTGTCTCATGAGCTTTCCCAGGAGAGAGAAGAGGCTGTGTCCTTGTTGTACGAGCTTTCAAAATCTGAATCGTTGTGTGAGAAGATCGGTGGGGTCAATGGGGCAATTCTAATACTAGTGGGAATGACGAGCAGCAAATCAGAGAACATCTTGACTGTGGAGAAAGCTGATATGACACTGGAAAATCTGGAAAAATGTGAGAAAAATGTACGGCAAATGGCTGAAAATGGTAGACTGCAACCTCTTCTTTCACTCCTCCTTGAAGGTGCTTCCTTCCTCTTATCTTTTCTTGAAATATGTCTTAAAAGTCCCAATTTTACCTTCGGCTCTTTAAGTAGGTAGTATATGTATACAAATTTTATTTAAATTCTGTAAGCATGAGTATGTTGAATCAACTGGGTCTATTTTCTATTTAAACTGGTAAATATGGGGTTAATTGGTCTGGTTGATATTGTGGAGATCTGCTAAACTTGTGCAATATTCCCCTTGTTTTTTGTTTCTCTTTCCATTTCTAATGCTATTACTAGTATGAGGCATGCTCACCTGCGCACATGTGTCATGGGCCCAAATCTGAATGGTCCACGTGATGTAGCACCCCCTGAAACCTCTAGGGCCCAACTTTCACCCTCATCCAAAACTCTGGTGGGCCATAGCAAAGAGAGGCAAATCAAGGGAGGAAACTGTTTCCTTTCGCCATGGCCCACCAAAGTTTTGGATCAGGGTAAAAGTTGGGCCCTAGGGGTTTCAGGGGTGCTGCATTACTTGTAACGTTCAGATTTTGGGCTCATATGACGGGAGATGAGTTCTCAAAAAGTTCTCATGAGTTCTCGTGAGAATTGGTGTGCAGGTGAGCATTCACGTTACTAGTGCTACTGTTATTACATAACATTCACCCATTGTTTTCTTGAAAACCCCAATGATCTTCCTTAAATTCTTGAACAGTGACAATAAGTTATTTAAAAATTTGCCATTATGCCATACCATTCAAGTGTGAAGGCATATTAATACAACTTTTACTATAAAATGATAGTTTCTATTTTCTCGTTCTTTGAGTATTATATATGTTGTTTTAATATACTTCTATCTAGAACAGAGTTTTCAGTATATGTATCAATGCATGTATCGCACCTTTGTGATACGGAAACATCAGGTATCGCATGGGGAATATCGAATATATCGCATACTGTATTGCCCCTTTTTGGGAAACTAAGAAAACATTAAGAAATTGGTCAAATTTAGTTCACGTGAGTGAGTGAGTGTGTGTGTGTGTGTGTGTGTGTGTGTGTGTGTGTTGGATGATGTCAATTTATTTTTTTTCAAAAGAAACTTTTTTTACCTCCAAGCACTGTCACATGATTTTTCCACTCTTAAATGCAAGTTAAATGGGTGATATCAGAGAAATTTCAAAATTTCCCCAAATTCGAAAATCCGAGGTCTAAATCCATGATTGAGCATATAAAACATGAAAAATCATGGATTAATCACTTCATTCTACAAACTCTGAGCAATTTAAATAGAAGAAAATAGTTTAAAATAGCAAAAACTCACCGATTGGGCCTTTGGTACCACACGCTCTCTGATCTCAATTTCCACACCCAAATTCCCTTTTCTCTCCAAACAAGTGAAAATGATTGGTCAAAATCCCCTTACGTAACTCCAGCAAAAAACTTCAGAGAAAATCAATTTTATGGATTTTTGTCAAGTTACCTAAATTTCTTAGAAGGGGACCGACGCAAGTGCGATATTATCGATACATAACAATACATGTGATGTGTATTGACGATTTCGGGGAACTTACAATAGCGATATTTTTAGAATCTTGCAATGTATCGATATATTGTTGCCCATTTTCATATCAGCACTGTGCGATTTCAATAGTATCGGCCAATGCTATCGATATTGCAATCACTGATCTAGAGAGCTTTGCTAAGCGCACGTGCTTGCAATAAAGCTCATGTACACGCCACAAATGTGCCAGCAGATAGGTCCAAGATCCAATCCATCCGTCAGAAAGGCGCCACTATATTGATGCCCCAGCCTAAGAATATGGTTGATCCACTGTTTGCAAAACAAATTTACAGCTATGAAAAACTAGGCTGAAGTTTTCTAATCCATCCACCTGTTCCCAATATTGGAGCCCATATGCTGAGTGGACCAGATTTATTTTTGGAAAAACATGTAGAATGTTGGACCAACCTGATGGATGGATTGGATTTCCCACCTATGTGCAATGCTGGCACATTTATGGCATGTATGTGAGCTTTATTGCACAAGCCAAGCGTACAAGCTTGACAATGCTCTTATCTAGATACCTCTTAGAATATATTATATTTAGTGAAAGGACAATATCTTTAGACATCATCATATGTCTAGGCATGTTGGGTTTTTCCAGTCATGTTGGAACTTGCACCTGTCTGATCACATAGTTCACAAGCTATTTGTCTCACCATTTGCCTGGGGCCAATGCAGGTTCACCTGAAACCAAATTGGCTATGGCCACATACCTTGGCGAGATGGTTTTAAGCAACGACGTGAAGGTCTTTGTGGCCAAAACGGTGGGTTCTTCATTGGTCGATGTCATGAGAAGTGGCAACATGCAAGGAAGAGAAGCAGCCCTCAAGGCTCTGAACCAGATCTCATCTTTTGAGGCAAGTGCCAAGATATTAATAGATGCTGGGATCCTTCCTCCACTTGTCAAGGATCTCTTCACTGTTGGAGTCAACCAGCTTCCTATGAAACTGAAAGAGGTCTCCGCAACTGTTCTTGCCAATGTCGTGAACTCAGGCAGTGACTTTGAATCCATTCCCATTGGTCCCAACAACCAAACTCTGGTATCAGAAGACATAATCCACAACCTACTCCATCTGATCAGCAACACTGGTCCTAACATTGAGTGCAAGCTGCTTCAGGTCCTTGTTGGGCTCACAAGTTCTTCAAAAACTGTTCTCAATGTGGTTTTTCTGCCATTAAAAGCTCTGGTGCTACAATCAGTTTGATTCAGTTCATTGAAGCCACGCAGAAGGATCTGCGTGTGGCTTCCATAAAACTTCTCCATAACCTCTCTCCTTACATGGGCCAAGAACTAGCAGACGCATTACGTGGCACGGCTGGCCAGCTTGGGAGCCTTATCAGAGTAATCTCGGAAGACAATGGTATCACGGAAGAGCAAGCCGCTGCCGTTGGCCTGTTAGCCGACCTTCCAGTGAGGGACTCAGGCTTCACACGGCGACTGCTAGATGAAGGTGCCTTTGAATTGATAATCTCCAGGGTGGTCAGGATTCGGCAAGGTGAGACCCGTGGAAACCGCTATGTTACCCCATATTTAGAAGGGCTTGTCCAAGTTCTGGCGAGGATCACATTTGTTTTGGCTGATGAGCAAGACATGGTGAGACTCGCCCGTGAGCACACCTTGCTGCACTGTTCACTGATCTGCTTCAGACAACTGGGCTTGACAAGGTACAGAAAGTGTCTGCCAATGCTTTGGAAAACCTCTCTCAAGAGTCGAAACACCTAACAAATCTGCCAGAGGTGCCTGATCCAGGCTTTTGTGGCTCCATCTTCCCATGTTTTAGCCAGCAGCCAATGATCACTGGTCTGTGCCAGGTTCACCATGGGATCTGTTCGTTGAAAGAGTCTTTCTGTCTTTTGGAAGGGAGAGCAGTGGGAAGGCTGGTGGCATGTTTGGACCACACAAATGAGAAGGTGGTTGAGGCGGCACTGGCTGCGTTGTGCACATTGTTGGACGATGGGGTCGACATTGAGCAGGGGGTGATGGTATTGTGCAAGGCAGATGGGATCAAGCCAATATTGGATGTCTTGCTCGAGAACCGGACAGTGGTCCTCCGGCAGCGAGCAGTGGGGCAGTTGAGAGGATTCTAAGAAATGAAGAAATCGCATATGATATATCGGGTGATCAGAATGTGGCCACGCAACTGGTCGATGCATTTCGTCATGGAGATTATCAGACTCGGCAGATTGCTGAGCGCGCACTGAAGCATGTTGACAAGATACCGAATTTCTCTGGCATCTTTCAGAAGATGGGTTAAGACCTCTTCAAGCTTCTTCTCTGATGGAAAGATGAGTGGAAGGAGCTGACAGTACTGCGCCGTCTTCTTTTCTATTATTGTCTCCTGACTGATGAGAGGTTGAAGGCCCGATAGAAGATGGTTTGAACCGGAAGGGCATTACATTCATGAGATTTTGTCAATCTGTGTAGTGTATGGCATATTTCATTTTTCTTCCTTTCTGCTTCCTCTTTTTGTTTTTTTGTTTTTTTGTTTTTTTTTTCTGCTTCCTCTTCTTTGTCTTTTTATCTTCTTCTTCTTCTTTTTTTTTTTTAGATGTCTGAATTTGAAGAATGGTGTTCATATTTTCTTGGTGAAATTGTATTTGGAAATTTGTTGGGATGTCTTTTTGCATGTATTCTAGAACTGGTTGTGATGTAAGATGAGTGAAACTAGCCTAGGTTGAATGATGTGAGATCAAACTACATGTCAATTTAAGTGTTCAACAAGTAAAATTAAATACATCCACATTGTAAGTTATGAAAATTCAGATTAACCACTCAAAGGACCTAGGTTATTACATGAACAATACATGAAATGCCACCAGAGTGGCCTACTTGGAAGTTGGGACTTTCAATCTAACATAGGTAGAGTAACATTCATATGAAGAAACAATGACATTATAAAAAATCAAATTTCGAAAAAAGGGTTTGTTTGAAAATCAGATTACTTGTTTTTTTAAGGGAGTTTTTGGAATTGAGAATATGAGGTTTAGGGATTTTGGGAATTAAGGACCTGTGGATTTAGGAGTTTAGTGTTTTAGGAAATTGGAGATTATGGTTTTAGGTTTAAGATTGATGTGTGGGTTAACAAAAAGGTGTAAAGGATTATGTAAGGCGAAAGAAGATGTAAAAAAGGAGGGGATAGGGCTGTCCATAAGGCTGGTCCATACGGACGTGCGTGTGGATTTGATGGGTGGTTAGGTTTTGATAAGCTTGATGAGGAAAGGTTCAAAAAAATGGATGTAGGATGAAAGAGTTTTGGTTTTAGAGTTGTAGAAAAAGGAAAAGTGAAGAGAGTTATGTACCTTATTGGAGAAGAGAAAGATGAAGAGAACTTTGGAGGAGTCCACCAAGCAAATCTTCTAGCCCTTCCATAATCGATTAGAATGAAGGATTTTCTCACAAACACTGAAGGAAGATGAAGACTGACTTTTTTCAAGAGAGAAGTCTTTTGTTTTTTTTTGTTTTTTTGTTTTTTATACTCAAAACCCCATTTTGATTAGGCATCTCCCATCTTGCTTATATATATATATATATATATATATATATATATATATATATATATACCAAAAATTACAAAATTACCATCCACTTAAGTGTTATGGCCCATAATTCAAAATAAGCACACTAAACTACCTAAGTGCAACATCAACCGTCTAATATATATATATATATATATATATATATATATATATATATATATATATATATATATATATATATATATAGCAAAATTAGGGTCTAGGGGGCCCAGACTAAAAGATTTGGTGGCCCGATGGCCCGCTTAATAAGATCCAACTATCGGATCAACACGAAATAAACACACATGACTATAAATATTTTATAAGCAGCCCACATGCATAATTCTAATGTAGGATCTTCTTGATGCACGTCCAATGCATATGGGGTCTTCAAGGCGATCCAATACGCTCCATTTGGAACTCGTCTCCCATCCACAAAGAGGGTTGTGCTGATGTCGGTGGTTGCCTCCACCTCTGTTATACTCAAGTAGGTCCTCTAATGTCTCCATCAACTCTCCTCAGCTGAGAAGAATTCGTCATTGGCGAAATAGAATCGTGGTAGTGCTCAAGGAGGTTGGGATCAATGTGTTGGAACTTTGCCTTTGTAATTCAAGTGTTGTCTGACTTTGGCTTGGCCTTCCATTCCATGAGGTATTTGTGATATCCTCCATGGCAAGTAGAGACCACTTGGTGGTCCAGAACATCCTTGATCTCTTCTTTCCGTTCGGTTAGTGATGGAAGAGAAGGGTAGGAAGCATGTTCTGGCAAAAGCCATGGGCTAGGGTTGAGGTCAGGGACACCATCATATGGGGTAAGAGAAAGGTCTATAGAAGGGTTACAAGATGGATGTGTGGGTTCGTCACAAGGCACAAGATCCTCCACATTGAATGTGACACTAATGCCTGTAGTAGATGGAAGATCTACCACATACGCATAAGGGCCGCTCTTGTCAAAATTTTATACGGACCTACACTGTGGACATACAATTTCCTCACACTTCCCTATAGAAACCGTTCAGGCCTAATGCAGACCATGACATAGTCACCCACTTGAAACTCCTTAAACCTATGATGTGAATCTGCAGAGAGTTAATAATATTGATTACTAGCATTCATGCGCTTCTTGATCTCATTATGCAAATCATAAATATGATGTGTAAATGCATCTGCGGACTCAAATGGCTTACGTGAGATAGCCATTCTAGGCTTACACCAAGTACTATCTTGAATGGAGTCTTCCTGTGGATTTATTGATTGAATTGTTATATGCAAACTCGACTATGGGTGAAACCGCATCCCAAGATCTAATATGGTCTCCCACCAGACATTGTAATAGATTCCCTAAGTTTCGATTGACAACTTTTGTCTGACCATCAGTTTGAGGATGGTATGCCGAAGAGAACTGTAACTTAGTTCCCATCATGTGACATAGAGTTTTTCAAAAATAACTCATAAATCACATATCTCTATCTGACATAATGGTCTTCGGCAAATTATGCAGACGAACTCCCTCCCCAAAGAATATCTTAGCCACGTTAGTGGCATCGGACGTTTTAAAACATGGAAGCAACGCACCTCATGAATATTGCGTGGCCCAGACCAACTGATTATGGCCTTAACCTTATCGGGATCCACAAACATGCCTTCATATGACATAATAAAACCTAAGAAGGTGACACTATTGGACATAAATGGTTTGTTTCCGATCTCGATGAGTCATGGCCCACCATCATCGGTTTCCTTGATGATCAGAACCACCCAACATGTACGGATGGTAATTTTAGATAGAACCCTAGAGTTTTCACATGATGGTGCGCCCGTTTGTACACACAATGTCTATCACAGGTGGGCTAGCGTCCGAGCGAATGTGTGTTTCCACCACCGCCTCCAAAACTAAACCATTGTGACCAATGTGGGCCACCTTGAGCCGAATCTGTAACGTCTCGGATTTTTGCCAACTTGGGAGTTGGATGTCCGTGAGCATTACCTTTGGTTTCTCAATTTGAGTGCATGTCTGTGCACGTATTCACATGTATTCAAGACCAAAAGGAGTAATGTGGAGTCTACCAAACCACCCCAAAAGAATGGAAGGCCGAATTTTACAGTGTTGATTGACCCCAACGATGCCACCGTAAAAAAAAAAAAAAAGAAGTTTCTGGACAGTCCCCGATAGTGTCACCGTCAAAATCTGGATAGAAATCGATGGTGCCGCCATTGCATCCAAGGTGCCACCGTCACTTCCTGTTCAGCAATATTCTGCATGTTCATATTTTAACAATTTTAGTGCATTGACTTTAGAAATTTGTATCTATTTTTCTATAATCTGATTGAGATGATTCAAAAGTCAAATTAAATCTTGATGAGTCTAGTTTTATATAAAAATAAAAACAAAACTCAAAGAAGGTTAAATTTAGAACGTTTTAGAAACTGTATCGAAATTCGTTAGTTTCAGGCAGCTGGTACCCACCAAAGTTTTTAGAATTTTTCTAAAACTCGAAATGTAATCAAATTTGGTGGGGATAAGTTGGATTTAATGATAAAATACCATAAAAATTACTAAAATAATCTAGTAACTGAAAGTACTAAAAACATCACAAGCAATAAACCTATTGAAACTGAAAATTTTTACAACTTCATATTGTCGATGGACCGCATATATCTTTTTCATCTTAGAGTTTTTGTATTCAGTATCTTCTTAGGAATTTCTTGAAATTATATTAGGAGTCATCCTCTATGATTATATAAGAAATTTCTATTTTTAGTATATTTCATTAATTCGGGTAGTTTCTAATATAGTTAAATTAGACTTCATGATTAAAGTGATTAGAGCCAAATCATCATTTATACTAATTACGAATAGGCCACGCTTTGAACTTAGCTAATTCAAACTTTAGTTTCCGTGTATAAGAAATCTCGCTATCCAATTCATTTTAGAAATGTCCCGATTTTCTGAACAAGCTTTAAACCGCTTGTTAGTGGGCCACTAAACCCGAGACTATAGAAAGATGTTCATCTTAACGTGCTTGATGTCCATCATGGGACATCAAGCCGAGATCGTGTCTCGAATCACTCGACTTGGACTCGCAAGGTTAGTGCATGAGATGTGTGAATATTCCTGAGATTAATCAAGAACTTAAGTTAATTGTCTGCGTCCGATCTTTACCCAAGTTGTGGCTTTCGGAACGTTAAATCACTACCAAATTTAAGACAATAATATCGAGTAATGTCCTACACAAATCCATATAATCGCGGGCTTGATCGATGGTCGGTGATGTCGAATTGACTTCTGATCATACATGTCGATCAACGCATCTAAATGGTGGGCCGATCGTATCCATGCGCAGATCATCACTAGGGCCAGTGTCGATCCCTAAGCCTCGTAGTGGCCCCCAAATGTTGGAAACCCCTTCTTGTAGGGCTAGTATAGTAAAAACCCAGCTCTTAGGGCCATTTGCAGAAATTCTAGTGCTACAAATAAGGATTTTGGGGGCATTCCTTATCCCATCCGATTTTCCGTTTGAAGAAGACAAAGAGGGAGAGAGAGAGAGAGAGAGAGAGAGAGAGAGAGAGAGAGCGAGCTTATGGTGTGAGGATTGATGCACCTCCACCCTCTCATCCCCTCTATAGCCACCTCACTATAACTGGAGCCGTCGTCGGAACTTTGCCGGCAACGATTGGAGGTAAGTGTTGAATCTCACTTGTCATGACCCTAAATCTAGTGTTGGTAATCCATGATTACTAGACACCAAATTTTGGTTGACAGCCTCCGTAAAACTCCGATTTTGGGACTTCCAACTATCACATATTAAGTCCCATAAGTGGGGCTCCACAAGGAGGATTTCTGAAAGTAAAGACAACAAACATGTATCATTTCTCAAAATTTCATCATATTCAACATATATTACTGTGTACAACTGAGCACATCAAAGTAAAACCAAAACATAAACCATGTCGTATTTACTACACCTGATGTACATATTCAGGGTATTACAAAAAAAATGTATACACTGATATGTACAAAACAAAAAGGATAACTGGAGTCTGTAGCCTTTATTCCTGCAGCTCCCTACTCTTACCTGTAAAAAAAGAAAGGAAAGCTTGAGCTACTAAACCCAGTGAGTGCGTGTGTGCAGTGAAAATGTATGTTTCATGTCATGCTTATATAATGCACAGGCTTTCTGGCTCGATAACAATAAAATAAAGATATAATGCATACTCTTTCAACAACGTTTCCACAACTTTCCACATTTCCCAATTGGATCACCAGGGTCTAAAACAGAAGTGGGACTCATTATTACCCACTTGTGTAGACTTTTCCACCGTGGTCAACTACAGAGGTGGGACTACATAGTTCACGGGCCGAACTAGTCTAACCCCACTTGTGTTAAACCTCACTATCTGCCTAACGGCGAGAAGTAATAAGTCGCTTGACAAAACGATAGTGGATAATTTACGAGCTCGTCACACACAACCTATCTTTGCTTGCCCATAAGCAGGTCAGGTTAAACCTCTCAACCAATCGACACGCGTCAGTGGGAGTCGCTGCCTACTTTAGTATTTCGGCATTCCAGCGCTCTGTTCTTCCACCCGGTCTAAGCATTGGTCGCTCCCAATGGTACCAATCGGGTTTAGAGACTCTCACCCACAGACCCTCTAAACATGTCTTATCAAATTACACATTTCCGGTGTGGTGTCCAACTCAAGTTATAACAAAGTATGTTTTATCGCATTTACAATCACCATATGCATAAGTTCACACACAAGCACAATATGTCATGGTTTTCAAGGTAAATATAGGACGACCTTCCTCATATGGTCTCCTCATACATTTAAGTTCCTCATAGGGGTCTCATGTAATACATCATGTATCTAGACGGTTTACATACTCATCATAGACATATCGTGTGTCGCAACACAACCCACTATGATCACCATATCATGATATGACTCATGCACTTTCAATCATACAATGATACAACAATTATGAATCATGCATATGATATGCACATGACTTAGCCAATCTAAATCTAATCCGGGATTTATTGTACTAGAAGACTTCATGCCACAAGCATGCTTTTTCTCAAGAATTAATTACATCAAAAGGATGAAGGATTTTTCTTTTAAACATTTTGTCAAACAGGTAGAGGGCGGACATTGTAAGGGACAAAGAGAGAAACCGTTAGAAATACGTATGACTTTAAACAAAACAAAATCATCTTTATCATCTAATCTTCCATTAATAACCTAATCAACTAACTCAGAAAATCCAGCCATAACCTTAAGGAAATCCAGCAATAATTTAACGAATTTAAATCAGAAAAGCTAGTCTGCTATAGGGCTTTAAAAGAAAATCCAGCAATAAATTAACCAACTCCATCAGAAATTTCAGTAAGAACCTAACCCTAAATCAGAAATCTCATCTTTTATAGGGCTTTCAAGAAAATTCAGCAATACATAATTCGAAATCAGAAAATTCAGCAATACCTAACCCTAAAATAGAAAATTTATCAATTATCTAATCGTAAAATAGAAATTCCAGCAATTTATTAACCCTAAATGAAAAGCCAGCGAAAACCTAACCCTAAGATAGAAAATCTAGCAATTATCTAACCGTAAAACAGAAATTTCAGCAATCCATTAACCCTAAATGAAAAGCCAGCGAAAACCTAACCCTAAGACAGAAAATCTCATCTTTTATAGGGCTTTCAAGAAAATTTAGCAATACCTAATTCAAAATCAGAAAATTTAGCAATACTTAACCCTAAAATAGAAAATCTATCAATTATCTAACCGTAAAACAGAAATTCCAGCAATCTATTAACCCTAAATGAAAAGCCAGCGAAAACCTAACCCTAAGACAGAAAATCCAGCAATTATCTAACCGTAAAACAGAAATTCCAGCAATCTATTAACCCTAAATGAAAAGCCAGCGAAAACCTAACCCTAAGACAGAAAATCCAGCAATTATCTAACCGTAAAATAGAACTTTCAGCAATTTTCTGAAAATCCAGCAAAAGGGTTTTGAAGGAAATCCCAACGTACACATATGCGTGCTCCTAATTTATGCACTCACCTGAGGATTGGCTCCCAACCTCAGCTTCTATTTCCTTTTCTTTTTTTTTTCTTCTTCTCAACTTCACACTCAGCAAGAAAGAGTGCTGGAAAATGAAATGTTTTGTGATGAATTTTGAAAAGTTTAAACTTATAGCAGCAATATAACAATGTTATTTAAGTAATTTGAACTAACGTATTCCAAGGAGTTTAAAAACATTGAGGTCATTTGAGTATATTTTCTCAAATATACATGTGCATCTCTATGCATAACTTACAATCCGGGTGTCCTATTGACATGCCGTTTTTGCCAATAATTCCGTAACTCAACTACGGCCATAACGGTTAGGCTCTCGGTGTAACGTCCTGAAAATCGAGGGTCGAGCAGAAGCTCAACTCCCGAGTTCCAATGCATCACTTATGCAACATAGATAATGGTGATTAAATGTTGTTCGTATTGGTGCATTAAACATGAATGAGATTATACCAAAACAGTATATCATACTCCAGAGATAATTGAATTACGCAAGTGGAAGACTGTGATAAGTATATAAAACATATAAGTGATTGTGAGTCTCCTGAGTATGATCATGTTACCAGGTCAATTGATTACATGTAAAATTTCAAAATATACAAAATGTGTAATAACGTCTAGTCAGTATCCTAGTAATCCCCGTCGATCAGAACATGGTCTACATAGACCCGCCTGAAAGTTGCATATAGGAGAACTCCTCATCATCATAAAAGTCCGGCTCTGCTACGTAAGCATCACCATCATCTGTAACTACAACAGATTTTGGTTGGTGTTTTAAAACACCGTCCCAGAATGTGGGAGTGAGTGATCAACTCAGTGGAGCTATAAGGCAAAGGTTAACATGTTATCAATTCAATCAAGCAGTAATGATAAAGCAATACAATTAAACATCCCTAAGTACTCTGGTTAATGCAAACATGATATGTATTAATGATGCATGCCATCGCTTGCACTCCCTCTTCGATCTTCCTCTTACGGTCACGGCATGCACCCCTTCCTCTATGATAAAAAAACAACGTTAAAGGCACATGCGTTGCGGTGCATAAGTGTGATTAGCCAAGTTCTTAATTAGACTCATTCATACAGCAGGTTTGTGAAGCTAATGTACCTTCCTTTATATCATTTTTCCAGACAATGATCCATTTAGGGTCGTCAATCTTAGTTTATCATATAGGATAGGCAAGTTCGCGAGTTTATACTGTAGGTTGCTACGAGAGGCCCGTCACCTCAGCGTAGGCTTAATTCACACTCGAGGTCACTACCACCAATGCCATACCAACTGACAGTCTATTTTTGAAGGCTCGTCACCAACTCGACTAGGGACTACAGGCAGGCTGCGTCGGGGTAGGCCTATTTCATACTCGAGGTCACTCCACCAACGCCCTACCAATTGGCAGTCTATTTTCGAAGGCTTGTCACCAACCCGACTGGGGACCACAGCCAGGCTGCGCCAGTGTAGGCCGACAGCTCGAATACAGTGTCCCATACCACCGTATTCGGCTCACGAGTTTGGGTTGCTCACTGGTCACTACAGGGAGTCTCGTTGCCCTCGCATAAGCCGACAGCTCGACCACGGTGTCCCATACCATCATGCTCGGCTCATGAGGCTTAGCGGATCGTGGTACCAAGGTTAAACGGGACTTTACATTAGTAAGTTAGTACCTTAGATTCAAGCAGTAGTGTCTATACATGGTAAACACACAATAGGCCAATCGGTTTATTAGACAAGTTCGACTGGTACGAGTGTACCCCGAATTAATCGACATAGTACCACTGTCGACAATCATCGTACGCCTCGGATTCATTGAACGTGTCTTGTGTGGCGAAATGACCTCGACCACTACTTGAGAATCATTACCGATTGCCTGAACTACATCGTAAACCCAATCACACTTCAAACGATAGCATTCACAAGTGATAATCAATGGCAGCATGTGACGACCAAATCTAAATATAAATCTTAGTTGAGCATTTCAACAAACACATAATACACATGTTATCTTACATAGGCATTTCATCCGTATAACACATATTAGTAAGATATGTTACATAAAGGGAACTGTAATTATAGAGAAGGGAATTGAGAATCTTATCTCAACACCCTCATTAAATACATTCCAACAAACATTTCCTCATTCAGGTATTTTATCAAACACTTAGACTACACATTTCAACATACATGTATTAGACTAGTTATATCATATATCCTGACAAGCCCTTTTACAAAGGAGTTACCACATACATAACAAGCATATATTCATAGTTAATAATCATGGCAAGCACAAATCCAAATTCCATATTCATGCAGACATTTTTACAAGCACTTAGACTACACACTTCAACATACGTGACGTATGTTGGTTATAACAGGTGTTAGGGCAAACCCTTTCACCAAGGAGTTGTCACACGTATAACAACCATATATTCACAACGAATAATCATGGCAAGCGCGAATCCAAATTCTATACACATTCAATCATATCAACAAACACATGGAATACACTATATTCAACATAGTTCATATATATATATGTATATGTGTGTGTGTGTGTGTAAAGCATGAGAAACATCGTATCTAAGCATGTGATAGCAATCAAGTCAGTCATAAATCATTAACTGACATTGAAAGCCTTGAAAACCATAACCTAAACGTTTATAGTCCACACCTTTCGCCGGTAGACTCATAACGAACTCAATTTATACACTAAGTCCTCGCCTATAGCACAACGGCAACCTGTAGCATGAAATAGGTTAGTTATTTCACACCCTTTACTCTATTTGAATCCCTAAAATAGGTTAGGGTTAGGATTTTTTACCGAAGTACGGAGTCGGAATCGCTGGAATAGCGGTACAGACAGGGTGGTTAAGCGCGTGGAGTGGCAGGGAAAGATCCCAGGAACTGCCGCCCACTTTCTCTCTCACTTTCTCTCTCTTTCCTTCTCTCTTTGCTCTCTTCTCTCTCCTATGGTTTGCAAAATTGTCTATGAAGGGAGAGAGAGGGTTTAAGGGGCTTATATAGGCCCAGAACTGATGGGAATGGCCCCAGGGCCATGGTATACTTAGGTTATAGCCAAATAATGGCTGTTTTGGTCCAACAGAGCACATCTAGAGGTCCCTTTTCTGCACGCGGTCGGACTTAAGCTTCCTGACATTGGATCTGGGTTAGGTTAAGGTTTCGGTCCGATCGGATTTGTGGATCGGCCGTGGCGGACTAGTTTCAGTTCAACGGTCATCGATACTCGATCAGGGCCACAAGCACACTGACATGTGTTGAAATTTTTCCTGATCCGAGGGTGTAATTGGGTCAGATTCTGACAGTTTGAATCCTTAAATTTGGCCCGCAAGTGAACGACCCAAATCACTTAAATTTGAGTTTAATTTTCAAAGATATTCGCGTTTCTCACACACTTCGTTCCGGGCTCAAGTTGTGCGTTTTGGCATATTATTTGACTTGATTTTCGAGGTGGTTGTCAACTCTAGTGAGGTGGTCATAACCGTATAGTTTCGCTATCGCTGGACTTTCGACGCGCGGTCCAGGTCCGATACGGAGTTTCAATGCGCTCCCGAGAGCAACTGGGTTTAGAGATTGATCCTACGTTTTAGGGTAATGTAGCGCCAGTGATCCTACTGATTTTGAATCTTGCAGTTCATATTAAAACCTGTCCAAGCTAATTCGACAGGTAATTTAGTTAAGCACTTAATTAATCTTCATCTAATTTCTAAAGGTTTTGGTCCTTAGTGATTTCTGCCTGAGGTGGTACTCGGGTCTTTGTACAGATTTTTTCGGGACGTTACACTCGGACCTAACGAATTTTGAAAACTCGATGGTGGGGCTCCGCCAGATAAAATAAGGACATAATTGTCATTTCTCAGATTATTTAATTTTAAGTCCGTATCTTAAAATTCGGACATCGGGTTGAAATACGGCTTGCGACTTGATAATAGAACAACATTATGATCAAGTCAAAACCTTCTTGAGGCTAATGGACCTATAGTCAATGGCTATCCAGTGTACTAACCAAATTTTGGGGCCTCAGGTCTTACAACTCTTCCCTCCTTAAAAAAACTTCATCCTCGAAATTTCAAAACATATCCGGTTATAACAGTACAATACAACAATAACCATATCATATTTATACGTACCTAGGAATTAAATAGACGAGGCTAACGACTGCGTATCTTTGCTTCCCGTTCCCAGGTTGCTTCTTCTACAAAATGATAACCCCATTAGACTTTAACTAAGGGAATGACTTTAGTACGAAGAACTTATTCTTTTCTATCCACGATATAAATTGGCTACTCGATATAGGATGCATCTTCCCGAACTGCTAAGGATTGCCATTCAATAACAGGTGCTATGATCTTCGAATCATATTTACGGAGCATCGAGACGTGAAAAACATTATGAACTCTAGATAATTGGGGTGACAAAGCGAGACGATAAGCTGCGGTGCTAACTTGTTCAACAATATCAAAGGGTCCTATAAACCTTGGGGCTAACTTTCCCTTAACACCAAATTGCACTACACCTTTCACTGGTGAAACTTGAAGATATACACGGTCTCCCTCGACAAACTCTAAGGGTCTGCGCCGGCGATCTGCAAAACTTTTCTGCCAACTTTGAGCTGTAAGTATATGTTGTCGAATAAGATTAATCTTTTCAGACATATTCCAGACAATATCAGGACCTAAAAGACATCGTTCACCAATCTCAGTCCAACAACTTGGAGACCTACAAGGTCTACCATATAGCACTTCATAGGGTGCCATGCCAATAGTAACCTGAAAACTATTATTATACGCAAATTCTGCTAATGGCAAGTGGTCATCCCAACTACCAGAGAAATTTAAAGCAAATGATCTGATCATGTCCTCGAGAATCTGGTTAACTCTTTCAGACTGCCCATCTATTTGTGGATGATATGCTGTGCTAAATCTTAAAGTCGTCCCCATTGCTTGTTGAAAATTCTTTCAAAACTTTGATGTAAACCTCAGATCTCGGTCAGATACAATCGAAACAGGTACACCATGTAATTTAACAATTTCGTTTATAAACAACTTTGCGAGTCGATCTTTAGACCAAGAAATACAAATAGGAAGAAAGTGGGCTATCTTTGTCAAACGGTCTACAATAACCCATATAACATCATGTCGACATAAGGTTCTTGGTAAACCCACAATAAAATCCATAGTCACATGTTCCCACTTCCATATTGGAATCTCCAAAGGTTGCAATTCCCCTGCAGGCTTTTGGTGCTCTGCCTTTTCTCGTTTGTAAACGTCACACTCTGACACATGCCTAGCAACTTCACGTTTCATTCCAGTCCACCAAAATTGCCTTTTCATGTCCTTATATATCTTCGTAGATCCTGGGTGGATAGTAAACTTAGTGTGATGTGCCTCATCCATAAGGGCCTTCTTCAATTCTGAGATATCTGAAACATATAATCTGCCCTGAAACTGAAATCCACCATCCAAACCTATTTGCCACTCCGGTTGACTTTTTCCTATTATCACATTTTTACAAAACAACGCCCATTGATCAAACCGTTAGGCTTCTATTACTTGGGATATCAAAGAGGCCTGAATCGTCAAGTTTGTTAATTGTACAATTGAGGACTGCAGAGTCATCTCAAAAACAAATTCAGCTATATCTTCTACCATTTTTCACTCTTGCATCATCAATTGTGACACTTGGGGCTGTGGCTGACGACTTAAAGCATCCGCCACCACATTAGCTTTTCCTGGGTGGTACTGAAGATCAAAATTATAGTCTTTCATCAATTCCATCCAACATCTCTGCCTCATATTCAATTCGGATTGGGAAAAGAGGTATTTCAGGCTCTTATGATCCGAAACGAGTTCGAATCTAACCTCATACAAGTAATGCCTCCATACTTTGAGGGCAAAAACTACCGCTGCTAACTCTAGGTCATGTGCGGGATAATTCTGCTCATGAGGCCTAAGTTGACGAGATGCATATGCTACTACCTTGCCCTGTTGCATTAGGACACACCCCAAACCTATAAGCGATGCATCTGTATAAACAACGAATCCCTCACTCCCAGATGGAAGAGTGAGAATTGGTGCCGTTGTAAGACGAGTTTTTAGTTCCGCGAATGACCGCTCACAGGCTCCACTTTAAACAAACATTGCATCCTTTCGAGTCAATCGAGTCAGTGGGACAGCTATATGAGAAAATCCTTTAACAAAACATCTGTAATACCCCGTTAGACCTAAGAAACTCCGAATCTTAGATGCATACTTCGGCTGTTTCCATTGCAAAACTGCTTCAACCTTAGTTGGATCAACTGAAACTCCATTCTTTGAAATTGTGTGCCCCAAAAATTTCACTTCTTCCTGCCAAAACTCACAATTTTCCAGTTTAGCATATAGCTGGTGGGCACGAAGGGTTTACAACGTCATCTCTAAGTCACACTCATGATCTTCCCTTGTCTTTGAATATATTAAAATATCATCAATAAACACAACAATAAACTGGTCCAAATAAGGATGAAATACCTCATTCATCAATTGCATAAATACTACAGGTGCATTAGTCAGACCAAATGACATGACCTAAAATTCAAATTATCCATAACGAGTCACAAAAGCTGTCTTTGGGATATCCTCCTCCCGAACCCGAATCTGATGATACCCAGACCGTAAATCTATCTTCAAGAAATACTGCGCACCGTTCAACTGATCGAATAAATCATCTATTCTTGGGAGTGGATACTTGTTTATAATCGTTACCTTATTAAGTCCTCTATAATCGACACACAACCGTAAAGAACCATCCTTCTTCTTTACAAAATGCACAGGCGCTCCCCAAGGTGAAGTACTCGGGCGAATAAACTCCAAACGACGTAATTCATCTATCTGTCTTTGTAACTCATGCAACTCAAACGGTGCCATACGATAAGGGGCTCTAGATATAGGGGCAGTGCTAAGGATAAGATCTATTCGAAATTCTGTATGTCTAACGGGTGGCAAACCTAGAATTTCTTGAAAAACATCTGGAAAATCACGTACTACAAGCAACTGTTCAATACATACACCTTTGGACTCTTTATGAATACATGACATCAAAGTCTCTATAAACTTATCTTTAAGATCAACTACAAACTGAAATCGAGGTTGGTTAGGTATAGAAAAGGTGATTGTCTTAGCTGTACAGTCCAACACTCCATGGTACTTGGATAACCAGTCCATTCCCAAAATCACATCATACTCTAACAACTCTAAAACATAACAATCGATTGGAAGGACTTACTCTGCTATGTAAATAGGACAGTCCTGGCATATAGAACTCAACACCATTCTTTTTTCCAAAGGAGTCAAGAGCTCTAATCCCTTAGTCATCGATGTTGTCGGCAATTCCAACGACTGACAAAAACTATCTGCTATAAATGAATGTGATGCGCCAGAATAAAAAATGACATGTGCAAAAATGGATGATACTACAAGTATACCTTCTATGACTCCTCCCTTAGTCTGAGAGTCTTTCTTCTAGATTGCATAAACACGAAGTTGCGTCTGAAGGGGTAAGGGTTGTCTACCTTGCTGCCGCTGTGACTGCTGTTGAGATTGTTGTTGTTGGGGCCTATATTGTGTCCTATATGGTGGCCCTTGGTGCTGGGGTTGCTGATGTCTAGGTGGTTGATATGGTTGTTGTTTCTGCAGATTGGGACAATCCTTTTTATAGTGCCTTACACCACCGTAATTATAATAGCTCCAAAAAACTGTCGCTGAGGAACAGACGGTGATACTGGGGATCTGACATCAGGTCTGACTACAAATTGTCGTTGAGGAACAGATGGTGATACTAGGGGTCTTACATCAGGTCTGGCTGCATTATCATATCTAACTGTAGGCCTCTTTGGGGATGAAAATGGCTGAAAACTACACCACTCTCTAAAATAAATCTCCTCTTCCTTTGTTGATTAGAAGTAGATGGATGCGTAATTTGTTGTTGGTTCCAATTAGACTCAAAAATCTGTGCCTTCGTTATTACTCCCTCAAGAGTCGACAACTTAAACCCTTTAACTCGAGATCGCAAACTAGTACGCAAACCATTCTCAAATTTTCTCGCCTTCAAATCAGCATTGGCTACTAAATGTGGAACAAAACGAGATAATTCTATAAAACGAGCCTCATAGTCAGCAACAAACATCTCACCCTGAACCAAAGAATCAAATTCATGTGCTTTCTGACAACGAATAGCTACGGGGAAAAGCTTACGATCGAACTAGTCTTTAAATCATTCCCATGTCCACACAAATTTTGGATCTACTAAACGAACAACTGACTTCCACCATTATTCTGCCTCTCCTTGCAATTGATAAGTCGCTAAGGTAATACATTACTTGGAAGTACAACCCATAACTTGAAACAGTTTCTCTATCTCTGACTTTCATAACTCGGCTGCCATAGGATTTGGCTTGCCAGAAAAACAAGGTGGATCTATACGTCTAAATTCCATAAAAAGAGCACTGACCCGCTCCTGCGCTGATGTCTCAGGATTATAACTAGATCGCTGCTTTTGATTAGCAATTATAGTTGACATAGTCTGCAACAGTTGTTGAAGTCGTGTTGTAGGAATAGGTATGATTGGATCTGGAACAGATTTTGACGTATATTTTGACTTAGACTTGGGTTGCACTAGAGGAGTCTGAACAGGATTCTTTTTAAGCGGCATCTTATAGATAAAATACCGAATTAGCCTAAAAAGAATAAGTAAACCTATACAATATACACCATAATAAATAACCATACAACTCCTCTACTTCGCAAAGCATGAACCTAACAACTCTAACACAACACCTTATAGTAAATACATTATATGATTTATGCAGAGATTTTCCAGATCATGCTCTGATACCATTTTCTGTCACGACCCTAAATCTAGTGTTGGTAATCCATGATTACTAGACACCAAATTTTGGTTGACAGCCTCCGTAGAACTCCGATTTTGGGACTTCCAACTATCACATACTAAGTCCCATAAGCGGGGCTCCACAAGGAGGATTTCTGAAAGTAAAGACAACAAACATGTATCATTTCTCAAAATTTTATCATATTCAATATATATTATTGTGTACAACTGAGCACATCAAGGCAAAACCAAAACATAAACCATGTCATATTTACTACACCTGATGTACATATTCAGGGTATTACAAAAAAATATATACACTGATATGTACAAAACAAAAAGGACAACTGGAGTCTGTAGCTTCTACTCCTACAGCTCCCTACTCTCACCTGTAAAAAAAAAAAAAGGAAAGGAAAGCTTGAGCTACTAAGCCCAGTGAGTGCGTGTGTGTAGTGAAAATGTATTTCATGTCATGCTCATATAATGCACAGGCTTTCTGGCTTGATAACAATAAAATAAAAATACAATGCCATACTCTTTCAACATTTCCACAACTTTCTACATTTCCCAATTGGATCACCAAGGTCTAAAATAGAAGTGGGACTCATTACTACCCACTTGTGTAGACTTTTCCACCGTGGTCAACTACAGAGGTGGGACTACATAGTTCACGGGCCGAACTAGTCTAACCCACTTGTGTTAAACCTCACTATCTGCCTAACAACGAGAAGTAATAAGTCACCTGGCAAAACGATAGCGGACAATTTACGAGCTCGTCACACACAACCTATCTTTGCTTACCCATAAGCGGTCAGGTCAAACCTCTCAACCAATCGACACGCGTCGGTGGGAGTCGCTGCCTACTTTGGTATTTCGGCATTTCAGTGCTCTGTTCTTCCACCCAGTCTAAGCATTCGTCGCTCCTAATGGTACTAATCGGGGTTTAAGGACTTTTACCCACGGACCCTCTAATCATGTCGTGTCGAATTACACATTTCCGGTGTGGTGTCCAACTCAAGTTATAACAAAGTATGTTTCATCACATTTACAATCACCATATGCATAAGTCCACACACAAGCACAATATGTCATGGTTTGCAAGGTAAATATAGGACGACCTTCCCCATGTAGTCTCCTCATACATTTAAGTTCCTCATAGGGGTCTCATGTAATACATCATGTATCTAGACGGTTTACATACTCATCATAGACTCATCGTGTGTCACAACACAACCCGCTATGATCACCATATCATGATATGACTCATGCACTTTCAATCATACAATGATATAACAACTATGAATCATGCATATGATATGCACATGACTTAGCTAGTCTAAATCTAATCCGGGATTTATTCTGCTAGAAGACTTCATGCCATAAGAATGCTTTTTCTCAAGAATTAATTACATCAAAAGGATGAAGGATCTTTCTTTTAAACATTTTGTCAAACGGGTAGTGGGCGGACATTGTAAAGGACAAAGAGAGAAACCGTTAGAAATACGTATGACTTTAAACAAAACTAAATCATCTCTATCATCTATTCTCCCATTAATAACCTAATCAACTAACTCAAAAAATTCAGACATAACCTTAAGAAAATCCAGTAATAACCTAACGAATTTAAATCAGAAAAGCTAGTCTCCTATAGGGCTTTAAAAGAAAATCCAATAATAAATTAACCAACTCCATTAGAAATTCCAGCAAAAACCTAACCCTAAATCAGAAATCTCATCTTTTATAGGGCTTTCAAGAAAATTCAGCAATACTTAAGCCTAAAATAGAAAATCCATCAATTATCTAACCGTAAAACCGAAATTCCACCAATCTATTATCCCTAAATGAAAAGCCAACAAAAACCTAACCCTAAGACAGAAAATCCAGCAATCTATTAACCCTAAATGAAAGGCCAGCGAAAGCCTAAACCTAAGACAGAAAATCCAGCAATTACCTAACTGTAAAACAAAACTTCTAGCAATTTTTTAAAAATCCAGCAAAAGGGTTTTGAAGGAAACCCCAACGTACACATATGCGTGCTCCTAATCTATGTGCTCACGTGAGGATTGGCTCCCAACCTCAGCTACTATTTCCTTTTCTTGTTTTTCTTCTTCTCAACTTCACACTCAACAAGAAAGAGTACTGGAAAATGAAATGTTGCAAAGGGTTTTCATATATATGGACTTGAAAATGGTTTTAAATTAGCTTTTGTCTAAAAAGGAGGGTTATGGGATGTTTTGTGATGATTTTTGAAAAGTTTAAACTTCTAGTAGCAATATAACAATGTTATTTAAGTAATTTGAACTAATGTATTCCAAGGAATTTAAAAACATTGAGGTCATTTGAGTATATTTTCTCAAAATATGCATGTGCATCTCTATGTATAACTTACAATCCGGGTGTCTTATTGACATGCCATTTTTGCCAATAATTCCGTAACTCAACTACGGCCACAACGGTTAGGCTGTCGGATCTAACGAATTTTGAAAACTCAATGGTGGGGCTCGCTAGATAAAATAAGGACATAATTGTCATTTCTCAAATTGTTTAATTTTAAGTCTGTATCTTAAAAGTCGGACCTCAGGTTGAAATACAGCTTGCGGCTTGATAATAGAACAATATTATGATCAAGTTAAAACATTCTCAAGGCTAATGGACCTATAGTCAACAACTATCCAGTGTACAAATTAGATTTTGGGGCCTCAGGTCATACATCACTTGTGATTTAGGGTTTCAATAGTTGTTTGTCCCTAATCTCACAAGCCTGTATGCTTGTTTAGTTTTTTCAACAATCTTCTTTGAAACCCTAACCCTAAGAGTGTCGTGAATCGGGTGAATCGTCACAAGGTGCGGACCATTATCTCTAGGTTATCTTTTATCGACCCTTAAGGGGCCTTAGTTAATGATTAGTTGTTTGTAGATAAATTTATATATGCTAATATGTTTACATTTTGTAATGTCCTGGAAAAATCCGTATAAAGACCCGAGTACCACCTCAGGCAGAAATCACTAAGGATTAAATCCTTTAGAAATTAGACGAAGATTAATTAAGTACTTAACTAAATCACCTGTCGAATTATCTTGGACAGCTTTCAAAATGAACTGCAAGACCCAAAATCAGTAGGATCGCTAATACTACGTTACCCTGAAACCTCGGATCAATCTCTAAACCCAGTTGCTCTCGGGAGCCCATCGAAAGTCCGATTTCATCGAAACTATACGGTTATAAACGCCTTACTGGGCTTGACAACCACCTCAAAAATCAAGTCCTAATAGTATCCAAAAATGCACAACTTGAGCCCAGAGTGAAGTGTGTGAGAAACGTGAATATCTTTAGAAAATAAACTCAGACTTAAGTGAGTTGAGTCGTTCGCTTGCAAGCCAAATCTAAGGATTCAGACCGTCAGAATCTGACCCAACTACACCCTCAGATCAGGGAAATTTTTTAACACACGTCAGTGTACTTGTGGCCCTGACCGAGTAACGGTGACCGTTGAACTGAAACTGATCCTCCGCGGTTGATCTGTAAATCCAATCAAACCGAAAACTTAAATCGACCTAGATCCAATGTTAGAGAGCTTAAGTCCGACCGCATGCAGAAAAGGGGCCCCTGGAAGTGTTCCGTTGGATAGAAACTGTGGCCCTTTAGCTATAACCTAAGTATACCTTGGCCCTGGGGCCGTTCCCATCAGTTATGGTCCTATATAAGCACCTTAAACCCTCTCTCCCTCTCATTCCATACGAATTGACAACCCTAGGAGAGAGAAGAGAGAGAAAATAGAAGAAGAAAGTGAGGAGAAGAGAGAGAGTATTGGCGTTTGTCCCTGGGATTTTTCCTTGTCATTCCACGTGCTTAACTACCGTTGCCGTCACGCGATTCCGGCGATTCTGATTCCATTATTGGGTAAGAAATCATAACCCTAACCTGTTTTAGAGATTCTAATAGAGCAGATGGCGGGATAGCTAACCTATTCCCTGTTATAGGTTGTTGTGGTGCCGTGGATAAAGACTTAGTGTTTAAATTGAGTTCGTTACGAGTCTACCGGTGAAAGGTGCGGACTATAAACATTTAGGTTATGGTTTTCAAGGCTTGCAATGTTAGTTAATGATTTATGACTGACTTGACCGCTATCACATGCTTAGATACGATGTTTTCCGCATTTTACACATATATATGAACTATATTGAATATAATGTATTCCATGTGTTTGTTGATATGATTGAATGAGTATGGAATTTGGATTCGTGCTTGCCATGATTATTTATCATGAATATATGGTTGTCATACATGTGACAACTCCTTGGTGAAAAGGATTTGCCCTAACACCAGTTATAACCAACATACGTCACGTACATTGAAGTGTGTAGTCTAAGTGCTTGTAAAAATGTCTAAATGAATATGGAATTTGGATCTGTGCTTGCCATGATTATTAACTATGAATATATGCTTATTGTGTATGTGACAACTCCTTTGTAAGAGGGCTTGCCAAGATATATGTTATAACTAGTCTAATATATGTATGTTGAAATGTGTAGTCTAAGTGTTTGATAAAATGCCTGAATAAGGAAATGCTTGTTGGAATATATTTAATGAGGGTGTTGAGATAGGATTATCAATCCCCTTCTCTATAATTACAGTTCCCTTTATGTAACCTATCTTACTATTATGTGTTGTATGGATGAAATGCCTATGTAAGATAACATGTGTATTATGTGTTTGTTGAAATGCTAAACTAAGATTTATATTTAGATTTGGTTGTCACATGCTATCATTGATTATCACTTGTGAATGCTATCATTTGAAGTGTGATTGGGGCTACGATGTAGTCCAGGCAATCGGTAATGGTTCTCTAGTAGTGGCTGAGGTCATTTCTCTGCATACGACACGTTTGATGAATTCGAGGCATACGATGATTGTCGACAGTGGTACCATGTCAATTAATTCGGTGACAGTCGTACCAGTCGAACTTGTCTAATAAACCGATTGGCCTATTGTGTGTTTACCATATATGGACACTACTGCATGAGCCTAAGGTACTAACTTACCAATGTAAAGACCCGTTTAACCTTGGTACCATGATCCGCTAAGACTCATGAGCTGGACATGATGGTATGGGACACCGTGGTCGAGCTGTCGGCCTACGCTGGGACAACGAGCCTCCCCATAGTGACCAGTGAGCAACCCAAACTTGTGAGCCGAATACGGTGGTTTGGGACACTATATTCGAGCTTTCGGCCTACACTGGCGCAGCTTGGCTGTGGTCCCCAGTTGGGTCGGTGACGAGCCTTCAAAAATAGACTGCCAGTTGGTAGGGCGTTGGTGGAGTGGCCTCAAGTATGAAATAGGCCTACCCCGGTGCATCCTGGCTGTGGTCCCTGGTCAGGTTAGTGACGAGCCTTCTAAAATAGACTGACAGTTAGTAGGGCGTTGGTGGGGTGACCTTGAGTGTAAATTAAGCCTACACAGACGGTGACGAGCCTCTCGTAGCAACCTACAATATAAACTCGTGAACTTGCCTATCGTATGTGATAAACTAGGATTGAAGACCCTAGATGGATCATTATTTAGGTAAATGATATAAAGGGAGGTACCTTAGCTTCCCAATCCTGCTCTATGAAAAGGTCTAATAAGAACTCCGTAATCACGCTCATGCACCGTATTGCATGTGCCTTTGACATTGGTGTCGAGCACAGAAGGGGTGCATGACACGATCATAAGAGGAAGATTGTAGAGGGAGTGCAAGCGAGGGCATGCATCATTAATACATATCATGTTTGCATTAACCAGAGTACTTAGGGATGTTTGATTGTATTGCTTTATCATTACTGCTTGATTGAATTAATAACATGTTAACCTTTGTCTTATAGCTCCACTGAGTTGATCATTCACTCCCATATTCTGGGACGGTGTTTTAAAACACTAACCAGACTCTCTTGTAGTTTCAGGTGATGACGAGGCCTATGAGGTGATGCCTGTCTTCTATGATGACGAGGAGGAATTCTCCTACATGCAACTCTCTGGCGGGTCTATATTGACCTGGAGTTGCGTATCGGGGCTATAGGGATATGGATAGTTGACATTACACTCTTGTTATTTTGTATATCTTGGAACAATACATGTAATTATTTAACCTGATATCATGTTCACACTTAGGAGCCTTATAACAACTTAAGTGCTTTATATATCTATCACAGTCTTCCGCTTGCGTAATCTAATCATCTCTGGAGTATGATATGCTGATTTAGCTTAATCCCATTCATGTTTAATGCACTAACATGGACAACATTTAATTATCATTATCTGTGTTGTATAAGTGATGCGTTGGAACTTGGGAGTTGAGCTCCTGCTCGACCCTCAATTTTCAAGCCATTACAAGTTTGTATCAGAGCATGATTTGGATTAAACTGGACCTGGGTTATGGTCACACAACGCACACTAAGGTACTTTGATCTAGGAGGGATCGGTGAAACATAGGGACAGTCCTAGGATTCCAAGTTTCGCTCGTCGGCGGAACTGAGTGAAATTGACCGTAGAGATTGGACCCGTAGACACCTGTGATCGCGCGAGATGATCACAAACCTTCTCCAGACCATCGATCGACGGGTTTGGACCTTGATTCAGCATACTCCATCCTCAAACACACTAAAGAACGCGAATACACGCTAAAACGAGAACCGAAACGACTCAAACGGAGTCGGGGGGGGGGGGGGGGGAATGCCATCGCCTATGGGGCGAGGGCTCTTTAGAAGGTCCAGGGATCGGCAAGGCCTCGCCGCCCCCTTTGTTCAAGCCTGTCGGGCTGGCCTCCCAACACGTGTGGGGCCCACGAAATCGTGGGGACCTCCTTTTAATCCCTTCTTTAGCTTCATTTCTCCCATTGCCACCTCTCAAAGCCTTCTAACCTCTCAAAAATCCTAATTTTCTCTCTCCAATCTCCCCTCCATTGTCACATTTTCTCCTTTTCCTTCAATACATACACCCCTCCACCATCTCCATCAAAACCCATTTTTCATCTCCTTCATTTCCCCCTTTTTGAGAACACAAAGCCGCATTTGTGTCTTATACGTCTTCAAATCCAACAACCCACTCTATCCTTCCATTTTATTTCGCTTCCTTGGCTCTTTTTGAGCTTGTGGCGGCAATTTTCTCTATTTCCACACTTCTTTCTCTCACGGGGAAGAAGAGGACTTCCGCAGATGAAGCCGGGCTTAGCCGCCCTACTCATTCGAGGAGGATGAAAAGTGCCGCCGCAGGTATGAGCAACGATCGTGAGACAAGGACAAAGCGGTACCTCGATCCCCAGGCTCCCCTCGAGAGAGCTCTACTGGTGGATCTGTCTCATGGAAGATTTGAGGGCTGTAAGGTCCTTTTTAAAGCACATGTGGACGAGAAGCTATTTGGGCTATATCTGGTGATGGACCACTTGTTGGACGCCGGATGGGGTCCCATATTTGAAGGCAAGTCCCGCGCGAATGAGAGCACTGTCTGAACCTTCTATGCCCATATACGAGAACCATCGCTAGAGCCTTTACAGTTCAAAATTTCCTGTGGGAATGCGAGAACTCACAGTCAATGCTAATAGCCCGACTCATGGGGATACTGCTTAGCGAAGTCCATGCTAGTGAGAAGAGTCTTAAGAGTGCACGTGAAAGGGATCGCCGCACACGATTCCTTTGTGGCTAACTGGCCCACTGGAATCCAAACAATAGTCTCCTAGCATCCAATATGACCGATGACTTCCGCCTGCTCCACCACTTCTTCACGTACAACGTGTACCCCAGGTGGAGCAATCGCAGCAAGTGTACACGCCTGATGGTAGATTTCTTATACCGAGTTGGGCAAAGAGACAAGCTGTGCCTGCCTATGTATGTACTACTACAGATAGTTCAGACCACACGTTCTCTTAGGACAACCATTTCACTTCCATTCGGCCGACTCATATACAAGCTTGCTCGTGAGTTTGGCTACAGACTTGACCCTGATGAGATAGTGCCGATCCACTTTATCAATGATACCATGCTTAACAACGTGGGCGTTGGACCACGACAACCCCAAGCTCGTCTTGATGAAGAGGGTAGTGAAGAGGAAGAAAGTAGTGAAGAAGAGGAAGAAAATGAAATGGAAGAAGGAAGTGAGGAAGAAGAAGAGGGGTCCTAAGACTCAGGTGGGGAGCCTCTTCCTACTACAGAGAAAGACTGCCATGATCAGGTCGCCCTGGGAGCCCGCCTAGCTCAGATTAAAGAGAACCAGGCCGCCCTGAGACAAGAGTCAATAAGAATCAGACCTTCATGAAACAGAAATTCAAGAAGGTGTCTTGCCCCTTGAATGCTATTCTGTGTTGTCTGCAGGACAAGGGTGCTCCTCCTCCATCACCAAACTCTGACGACTAGTCTTACGTTGTAGTCGCCCTCAAGTTTTCTTTGCTTTCCTATTTCCCATGTTATAGCCTAGATAGGCTTAGTAGTAGGGTAGGTTGATGGTGTGTTTGTTGTTTAAAGCTTTGATTAAACTAGCTCACATGCATCTTCTGTCATGGTTCATGTGAAACTATATCTCATGTACCATGACAAATTTTGTTAATTGGAATGCATGCAGCTCCTTTCGTTATGGACTGTGTAGAATGCTTGAAGAATTAAGTGTTATATGCTAAATCTCATAGGTTGCACCCTATGTTGTATATAGGGAATGCCACCTAAGGCCACTCGGAGTGCGACACGTCTTACGATTGGTGAATCGTTTGACGGGGCATCTCCCCTGAACGATAGCCATATGGACCTTAGCTTGGGCCTGAACTTTGAGACGATATCGGGTTTACAGCCGGCTACTGGCCCTACTAATGGGCCTGCACTGCTGCTGCACCACTGATTCCTAAGCAAAACCGTGCGTCTACCTCGATGCCTCACATACCACAGTCCGCTCCGCCTCCCGATAGGCTAGAGCAAATGATGTTGTTGATGCAGCGGCAGTAGATACAGCAGCAACAGTTTTTTGCCACCATAGCAGGGGCCCTTGCCCAGAATATGAGTGTGGTTTCGCCTTTATCACCCCGCCTGCATCACCTACGCACCCTGCTGGGAACATGAAAACCAGCGGACTTTTTGAGCGCTTTCAGCGTTTCCGTCTTCCCACTTTTGCGGGTACTCACAGACCCGAGAAGGCTGATTATTAGCTAGATCACATCTCTAAGATGTTGAAGTCGCTACACTGCACTGAGGCAGAGCAAGTTGAGCTAGGCACCTATATGTTCGAGAAAGAGGATAGTTTATGGTAGGACAACATCCTACGAACAGTTCCCACAGGACACGTGTGGACATGAGATGCATTTGAGACATGCTTCCATGGGAAGTACTTCCCCCTCACATACTGTAATGAAAAGGAGGGTGAGTTTCTTTGCCTACGACAGGGAGGGATGACCGTGTTAGAATATGAGAACAAATTCACGGAGCTAGCCAGATACGCCCCTTTAATACGAGCAGATGAACCGATGAAAATGTGGCCTTTTTCAGATGGGTTGCGGCCCGATATCCGCACTATGACGTATTGCACTAGCATTCCCAATTACACTGAGCTAGTTAACGTGTCTCTACGAGCCAAACAAGATGGAGACAGAGTTTCTTAGACACGTATACCAATGGGACCGAGGCCTCAGCTCGAATCACATCACTGGCCAGTCCCAGGTAAGAGGCCACATATAGACTCGCCTCTTAGGCCCATGGCTCCGCCTACCCGGTAGAAACAAATGCGTCGTTGGTGTACATATTGTAACAAAAGGGGACACACTAACCCCTTCTGTTTCACCAAGATGAAAGACAACGGTGTCACGCCACTTCAGAAGATCGACTGTCAGCCACCACGTGGTATAACAACTCCACCCCTACGATTTGCACCACCAGCGCAACCATATTACCGACTGCCTGTACCTCAGAATAGGCCACCTCGACGACCTATGACAGCGCAACCAAACCATCCTCAATAAGCTCATGTGCATGCACTTGCAGCTGAAGCACCTGAGTCAACAACTGCAACGCCTTTGACCTTTGAGGTCACTGCCCACATTCAAGGTACACCTGTATTCCTATTGGTAGACATTGGGTCTATTAAACCAATTCATATGAAAGAATAGGCCTAACAATGGATTACTATAAAAATTATAAAAATAATATGGTAACTAGAGGTGAAAAATATGTTATAAATAATAGAAGGGTTGAAACGAAAAATTTCTACAACTTCGAGTTACCAATATATTGGTCATACCTTTTCATATTAAAGTTTAGTATTTTGTGTCTATTTAGGAATTACTTGTAATCATACTAGGAATCATCTTGTGATTAAATTTAAATTATACATATATATATATTAATTATTTTTATGCAATTAAATTAGGACCCTTGAGTAGGATTGAGTTTCATAGCTTAGTACCTTGTAAGCTCATGTTAGAGGCGGACTACAGTAAAATGTTATAAGTTTCTTATTTCCCTTGTAAATTCAAGGTTCATACCGCGTCGAGGAGATGCCCCTCTCCTTTCCTTTCCCGCGGCCTTATGTTGTTAATATTCTAAACTTCTGAAATATTTTAGAACTCTCGACTCTCCCTTCCCTCCCAAAGTTAATGAAACCAAAGTGCAGTCTACCCATAACTCCCTAACTGTATGATCGAAATGGTGACATACAAATATAATTTTAGGAGATTGAAAACCCTAGTATAGTCTTTTGACTATGAGCACCATGGAAGAACTTATTATCCACCAAGTTAAACATAGGTTAAACAAGAACTCTCGTTGAACAAGACCCAAGGGACAACCTTATAGACATGAGGCTTGAACCTCTTAATGAATTATAATGCTCCTTAAATACTTAGGATGATCAGGTTTCAGAATTTCAGAACCATATCCCTACGAGGCATTCGCGGCTTAACTCAATTCTCAATCCTGTGTGATTACGAAAGGACTCACTTCTTTGACCGAGCAGAAGACTAGGATCCATCAGGATTAAGAAGGGATACAACGAGTTGTCTGCCCTGGTCAAGCGGGCAAATCGATGTATCGGATTTGAGCCCACCACAACTGTCATTCTGTATTAGTCCGATCATAAAGAGTAGATTATATCACCATTAGGTAAACTTTAACATCAAACACTTAGCACGATAATAATGATTTGGACATTTATCTTCAAACCTCAAAGGTAGAAACTTTTAAGGGGGGTAGACCAATATGGGCTAGGCTGATGTAGTTATTATATACCCTAACACGTATGTAAACCTTTACGTATTACCCTTAGGCAATTTCGGGGATGAAATTGTTCTTTAAGGGGGGTAGATTGTAACGTCCCGAAAAAATTCGTACAAAGACCCGAGTACCACCTCAGGCAGAAATCACTAAGGACAAAATCCTTTAGAAATTAGAAGATGATTAATTAAGTGCTTAACTAAATCACCTGTCAAATTAGCTTGGATAGCTTTTAATACGAACTGTAAGACTCAAAATCAGTAGGATCGCTGACGCTACGTTACCATGAAACCTAGGATCTCTCTAAACCCAGTTGCTCTCGGGAGCGCATTAAAACTCCGTATCGGACTGGACCGTGCATCGAAAGTCCGATTTCCGCAGAACATACGGTTATGACCGCCTTACTGGGCTTGACAACCACCTCAAAATCAAGTCCTAATAGTATCCAGAAATGCACAACTGAGCCCGGAGTGAAGTGTGTGAGAAATGCGAATATCTTAGAAAATGAACTCAGACTTAAGTGAATTGAGTTGTTCACTTGCAGGCTAAATCTAAGGATTCAGACCTTCAGAATCTGACCCAACTACACCCTTGGATCAGGGAAAATTTTCCAACACATGTCAGTGTACTTGTGGCCCCGATCGAGTAACGGTGACCGTTGAACTGAAACTGATCCTCCGCGGTCGATCTGTAAATCTAATCGGATCGAAAACTTAACTCAACCTGGATCCAATGTTAGGGAGCTCAAGGGCCTTCGGAATGTTCCGTTGGACCGAAACTGTCGTTGTCTATAACCTTAGTATACCTTGGCCCTGGGGCCATTCCCATCAGTTCTAAGCCTATATAAGCACCTTAAACCCCCTCTCTCTCTCTCTCATTCCATACGAATTTACAACCCTAGGAGAGAGAAGAGAGAGAAAAGAGAAGAAAAAAGTGAGGAGAAGAGAGAGAGTGTTGGCGTTTGTCCATGTTCTTCCCTGCCATTCCACGTGCTTAACTACCGTTGCTGTAATGCTATTCCGGCATTTCTGATTCCATTATTGGGTAAGAAATCCTAACCCTAACCTGTTTTAGAGATTCTAATAGAGCAGAGATGGTGGGATAGCTAACCTATTCCTTGTTATAGGTTGTTGTGGTGCCGTGGATAAAGACTTAGTGTTTAAAATGAGTTCGTTATGAGTCTACCGGTGAAAGGTACGGACTATAAATGTTTAGGTTATGGTTTTCAAGGCTTTTAATGTCAGTCAATGATTTATGATTGACTTGATCACTATCACTTGCTTAGATACGTTGTTTCCCGCATTTTACACATATATACGGACTATATTGAATATAGTGTATTCCATGTGTTTGTTGATATGATTGAATGAGTATGGAATTTGGATTCGGGCTTGCCATGATTATTTATCATGAATATATGGTTGTCATACATGTGACAACTCCTTGGTGAAAAGGATTTGCCCTAACACCAGTTATAACCAACATACGTCACGTACATTGAAGTGTGTAATCTAAGTGCTTGTAAAAATGTCTAAATGAATATGGAATTTGAATCTGTGCTTGCCATGATTATTAACTATGAATATATGCTTATTGTGTATGTGACAACTCCTTGTAAGAGGGCTTGCCAGGATATATGTTATAACTAGTCTAATACATGTATGTTGAAATGTGTAGTCTAAGTGTTTGATAAAATGCCTGAATGAGGAAATGCTTGTGGAATGTATTTAATGAGGGTGTTGAGATAGGATTCTCAATCCCCTTCTCTATAATTATAGTTCCCTTTATGTAACCTATCTTACTACTATGTGTTGTAGGGATGAAATGCCTATGTAAGATAAACATGTGTATTATGTGTTTGTTGAAATGCTAAACTAAGATTTATATTTAGATTTGGTTGTCACATGCTGTCATTGATTTCACTTGTGAATGCTATCGTTTGAAGTATGATTGGGGCTACGATGTAGTTCAGGCAATCGGTAATAGTTCTCAAGTAGTGGCTGAGGTCATTTCGCCATACACGACACGTTCGATGAATCCGAGGCATACGATGATTGTTGATAGTGGTACCATGTTGACTAATTCGGCGTACACTCGTACCAATCGAACTTGTCTAATAAATCGATTGGCCTATTGTGTGTTTACCATGTATGGACACTACTACTTGAACCTAAGGTACCAACTTACCAATGTAAAGACCCGTTTAACCTTGGTACCACGATCTGCTAAGACTCATGAGCCGGGCATGGTGGTATGGGACACCATGGTCGAGCTGTCGGCCTACGCTAGGGCGACGAGCCTCCCCATAGTGACCAGTGAGCAACCCAAACTCGTAAGTAGAATACGGTGGTATGGGACACTGTATTCGAGCTTTTGGCCTACACTGGCGCAGCCTGGCTGTGGTCCCCAGTCGGGTTGGTGACGAGCCTTAGAAAATAGACTGCCGGTTGGTAGGGCGTTGGTGGAGTGACCTCAAGTATGAAATAGGCCTACCTTGGCTCATCCTGGCTGTGGTCCCCAGTTGCGTTGGTGACGAGCCTTCGAAAATAGATTGACAGTTAGTAGGGCGTTGGTGGGGTGACCTTGAGTATGAATTAAGCCTACGCAGATGGTGATGAGCCTCTCGTAGCAACCTACAGTATAAACTCGCAAACTTGCCTATCGTATGTGATAAACTAAGATTGACGACCCTAGATGGATCATTATTTGGGTAAATGATATAAAGGGTAGTACCTTAGCTTCCCAAAGATCGCAGAGGGAGTGCAGGCGATGGCATGCATCATTAATACATATCATGTTTGCATTAATCAGAGTACTTAGCGATGTTTGATTGTATTGCTTTATCATTATTGCTTGATTGAATTGATAACATGTTAACCTTTGCCTTATAGCTCCATTGAGTTGATCACTCACTCCCACGTTTTGGGACGGTGTTTTAAAACCCCAACCAAACTCTATCGTAGTTTCAAGTGATGACGAGGCCTACGAGGTGGTGCCTGTCTTCTATGATGACGAGGAGGAATTCTCCTACATGTAACTCTCTGACGGGTCTATATAGACCTGAAGTTGCATATCGGGGCTACAGGGATATGGATAGTTGACATTACACTCTGTTATTTTGTATATCTTGAAACAATACATGTAATTATTTAACCTGGTATCATGTTCACACTCTGGAGACTTATAACAATTTAAGTGTTTTATATATCTATCACTGTCTTTCGCTTGCATAATCTAATCGTCTCTGGAGTATGATATGATGATTTAACTTAGTCCCATTCATGTTTAATGCACTAACACGGACAACATTTAATCATCATTATCTATGTTGCATAAATGATGCGTTGGAACTCGGGAGTTGAGCTCCTGCTCGACCCCCGATTTTCAGGGCATTACTCATTTTGTTTAGATAAAATCTATGCTATTAGTTGATATGATGCTCACATGTTTGTTGAAATATCCAAGTGGTAGAATGTGTTGCTTTGTCGATGGTCACATGCTTGATTTAATGCTTAAGTGATTGTACTATTCTATGCATGCTCACATGTTTGATTTATTGCTTTAGTGAATGTATTATCCTATGGATGCTCACATGTTCGATAAAATGCCTAAGTGGTTGTGTGACGTAGTGTTTAATTCGTAGTGATACTTAAGATTGCTATAATGTTAGGTCAGTTGGCTAACTGCCTGAACTAAGGTGTTAGCCTAAGTTAGGGCAGCCCTCCAGACTTGTTCGGTCGACCCAAGTCGAACTTGGACAACTGACATTAATTGGGTTACACGGGCTGCTCGCACTCAATGTCGGTCGAGCCGAAGTTTCCAAAGCCGATTGAATTAGCTTAAGAATCGAATGACTGCATGTGTTCACCATGTATGATAACGACAATTAGAATGTAGGATACTTCATTATCATTGAATGAGTTTACTTATAACCATTAGCGATACGATCCACTAGACTCATGGGTCAGGCATGGTGGTATGAAACACCGCATCCGAGCTGTTAGCTTATATTGGGGTGGGTGACAAGCCTCCCGTAGTGACCAATGAGCAATCAAGAAGAAGTCTATGAGCCTATTACATCCAACTGGAATGATGCCGCGATCGCCCCGCAATTGCGTTTGGGTGACGACTTTTGCATCAATTGTGAGTGTCCTCCACATGTCGATGGGGTGCCTAACCCTGTGCATCCGAGCTATGTCATACAAGTCTTTGTGATCGGTCGGGCCAGTTTAGTCCCTCATTGTCAGGAGAGTTTCGGTTGGGTGATGAGCCCAAAAACGAATCAAAGAACATAGGTGAGGAGCCACACAGCCGCCCCGAGCCTTGTGATCCGATTAAGACCATAATAAAATGGTGGTACCCCGGCTTTTCCAATATGTTCTATAAATTGGAATTAATAATCACTTGGCTAATCATGCATATCTTAAGATAGGTTGTGATTTGGCGTTGGAGTCAAGTGATGAGAGAGTGTTGGCATTTGTGAAATATGCGTTGAAGTCTCTTATGAGGGGTGTTGGATTGCGAGGCATATGCATCATTCATAACCTCATTCATACATTTAACAAGAGTATTTAAAAAGTGTTATATTTCTTGTTTATCATTACCTGCATTGATTGAGTCAATAACATGTGTAACTAGAAATAATGGAACCGCTAAGTTAGTTACTCACTCCCACTTGGGACGGTATTTGAAAACACCAACGACGCAACGTTGTTGATGCAGGTGCTATCGAGGCCTTCGACGGGTAGGTTTAGATCGGCTTACACTTTCGCCGTGATATGTTGGGAGTGTCAGGCGAAATTGGAAGACCTTGTTTTTATTTAATTTTACACGTGTATGTTGGAGTCCCCGATTGGGCATGCTCCATGTGTTAATTTTATTGTATTATCTTTGTGGCTTGTATAATCCCTATTTGGGCGATCACCACTATTGAAATTGTACTTTGACTGTAACCTTATATTTATAGATTTTTATTATCTTTACCTTACTTTGGATTTGCTAAGTTGAAATGAGCTACTCTGATTATTTTGTGTGTAATGAATGTGAATTTGAACGAGGTCACACTTGCATTTTCATTTGGTTCACAGATGGGAACTCGGG
>JAJHSJ010002686.1:0-36557 GCA_021015155.1 Magnolia officinalis | reverse complement strand
TCTTGTTCTATATGGGGTGCTATAGATAACCCTGGGTGAAAAGTCCCTAAAACCTTATGGTACCAAGAGGTTGCTCCAACGTCTAGACCGAGTGGGTGCATGAGCGCCGAGGCCGATTACCAGACGGACAGTGTGTTTTCCACTATGTCATGGTCAGTTGGAAGGGGGTGCGGCCTTACCTGCCTGAGAGGAGGTGGTAAAGCTAGGCTGAGTTGACCAGCTCGAGGAATGGGTCCGCATCGACGAGCCGAACCCGATATTGGCATGCGGGTAGTGAGGTCTCTTCCACTTACCTTATTGGGCGCGATGGGGCGGCAATCTGGTTTAGAGTGTACTAGACCCCGATGATATCCCAGATTTAAGTTGTATTGATATGTGGACTTAGATGATGATTTGTATGCTTGACTGCATCTTGCATCGCATAGCCTTGGTATGGCGACATCATTCATGCCTTACATTGCATAGCCTTGGTATGGCTAATGGTATTCATGGATTCACCAGCATGTTCCACATTACTCTGATATTTCATAATGTATTACTACATTGCGCACACACTTTCACCACCCTCTAGCTTTTTATAAGCTTATGCACGACCGTTGCGTGCAAGTGACATTGGATCCAGCACGCTGAGGCAGGAGCGCAGAGCTGATCATTGGAGCTTTTTGTCTGTTATCATTGTATTTCCCTTTATGCTCATTGTACTGTAAAGTTTTTATCATAGTGGAAACATGATGGAGTTTTTAGTTATGTTTGTGGGTTATGCCTTTGGTTATGCTTATTACGAACTAATCTGATGGTGAAAATCTTCTTGTAGCATCCCATGGAACCTGATCGGAACCTGATGTATGGGTTGTAACGCCCTGAATTCGGGGTCGAGTATGAACCCAACTCCCGAGTTCCAACGCATCACTTATGCAACATACACAATGCCGGTTAAATGTTGTCTGAGTTAGCGCAAAAACATGAATGAGATTTAAACCAAAACAGTAATTCATACTCCAGTTCAATTGCATTTAAAAACAGGGGAAGACTGAAATTTTATATTCAAGTATGTAAAGTAACAAAATTTTCTGAACTCCAGAGTATGAGTACTAGCTGAGCACCAATATACATGTAATGTTTGTAAGTAAAAACCCAAAATACATCCTCAAAAGAGGCCCCGAGAATCCCGCGATGCAGCCGGCCTAAGCGTAGCCGTCAGAGTACTGCATGAAAGAACCTCCTCCTGGTCCTCATCAACGTCGGGCTCTGGCTCCTGAACCAGGCGCCCTCTAAACCTGCGACAGAGTCCTGGTGGTGTGTACAACACCGTCCCGTAACGTGGGAGTGAGTAGCTAACTCAGTGGAACAATAATGCATAAGTTAACATGTTATCAAATCAACCAAGCAGTAATGATAAGGCAGTACAAATCAAGCATTTCTAACTACTCTTGTTAAATGCAAAAATGATATGGACATGATGCTGTATGCCCTTGCCAAACCACCCTCAAGCGACATCATCTTACGTTCGCGAATGCTTACTCCCTCAGTGCGCCACATCTACAAAGCACATGCGGTGCGATGATGCTCATGTTTTCCAAGTTTTTATTAGTCCATTTCAATCAGCAGTATTGGGAAACTAAGGTACCTCCCTTGTATCATTCCCAACATGATCCATTCTAGGGTCGTCAATCCTAGTTATTCTCATATGATGCTATGGTTTGAGTGGCTTAGTGATGGCATCGCAAAGGGCTCGTCACCCGTCAGCGCGGATACAGATCTCACCGTATGCGGCTCAATTGCTGGCCGTCAGATCGAGTACAGGTCTCACCGCACTCGGCTCAATCACTAGCCGTCAGCTCAAGTACAGGTCTCACCATACTCGGCTCAACTCACACTCTAGTTGCTGTGAAAGACACGCGGCCAATCACAGACCCTTGGAGTGTACTCGATGATACCACGGAGGACTCGTCGCCCGTCAGCACGAGCACAGATCTCACCGTACTCGGCTCTCGCCGAAGTATCGACAGCTCAAATACAGTGTCCCATACCACCGTATTCGGCTCACGAGATAGTTGCGCAATGGTCACTATGGGGAGGCACATGGCCCCAGCATAGGCCGACAGCTCGACCACGGTGTCCCATACCACCATGCCCAGCTCATGCGTCTTAGCGGATCTAGGTACCATGGTTAAACAGGAATCACCACTGGTAAGTTTGGTACCCTAGGTTCAAGCAGTAGCGACCAAACAGGATGAACACACAACTACACCTCGGTTTCATTGGCGAGCCTGACTAGCTCGAGCGCACCACAAGTTGAGCGATATGGAGCGCAAAAGCACTCCGCGTGGCCAACCACTATCGCCAACCGAAGTACGACTCGGGTTCACCGGACCCGTCCTTTGTGGCGACATGAATCTCAGCCACAATCACAAGTCTGGTACCGAGTGTTTGGAATATATTCATAGTCCCAAACTCAAACAATTTTCATCGTTAGCATGTGAAATAAAGCATGATAAATAAGCAATACAAGCATGTTAGTAGGCATGTTATAAAGCATGAAGTAAAACATGAAGTCAAGCATGTTGCAAAGCATGTTGTAATGCATGTAATAAAGCACTATCCCCATAGGGATACAATTGTGTGTGCAATACAATTAAGTGGTTGCGGTGAACCACCGCATGGAGGGGATCCTACATGTCTCTAAGGGAGTTGGAAAACCCATATCAGCGCCTATCTAAGGCACTAGTACATACACATGTACACATACATGCACTTATACAAACACTTAGAATACACCTTTCCAACATACATGACGTATGTTAGGCAAGTTCGTGATTGGGCTATCCCTAAGCCTCGAGAGTATTTTTCCCGTGTATATCATAATCATACGGCAAATAATCATCACAATTATATTTCCAAAATCCGTACGTATGCGGAATTTCTGGAATACACAATTTCCACATATATGACATTTACACATGAACATGTATTTTTGCGATCCCTTTCGCCAAACTAGCATTTTATCCACACATGATATAATCAAACATTAAATAAACATGTTAAACATTTTCTCAACAAAAATACGTATACGGTATTTCTACGTGTATCAAGAGTATGTAAAATTCCATATTCTTTATCGCTAATCGAAACAGGAAACGGAAAGCACTTTGTACATGTGCATTTGCATGCAGATCATGAATCTATCATTATCTGACATTGAAAGCGTTGAAAACCGTAACTTATACGCTTAAAGTCCTCACCTCAGCCCTTGGAATTCCAATGAATCAGCAAGAGGGTTGGGTGCTTCCGTATACGGGAGTTTCTTAGCCTAAAGAGAGCATTCAATTAGTCTTTCCTTGACCTATCACTAATCAAGCTCAAATCAGACCTAGGGTTAGGGTTTCTTACCTTCAAATGGGGTGGAAACAGCCGGGAAATCCCCGGGAATAGAGCGGTGTAGGCCGTGGGAGAAGTGGAAGCAGTAGGAGGAAGATCGGCCTCGATCTCCACAAGTTTCTCTCTCTTTTCTCTCTTTCTCTCTTAGGGTTTGGACCCAAATTTGTATGGCTGTGAGAGGGGCTGTTCTAAGCCCCTTTTATAGCCTAGAACATAACCAAAATAGACTTAGGTTCAAGGGTGGCTGCATATATAGGCAGTTCGCCACTTTCCAAGCTCAAAAGGGGTGTTCTGGTAACCCTCTTTGAGCTAAACGTCAGACTTAAGCTCACCCTCTGAGGATCTACGTGGGATTACGTTTTCGGCTCGATCGGATTCCCAGATCGCACGTGGCGGACCACTTTCAGTTCAACGGTCTGTGGGCCACGATCAGAATTTCTGAGTACATGTAAATGTTCCTGAAATTTTTCTTAATCCGAGGGTGTAATTTGGTCTGATTCCGACGGTCAGGTTGCTTAATACTGACGCGCAACCGAAAGGTGCCAGATCACTATTCCAGATATTTCCATTTCGATGGAAATAGTGTTTTTCACACTCCCTCGCTCCGGAGTGAAAACAATGGCCGTGGGACATTGGAATCATCTGATTTTTGAGATGATTGTCAAGCCCAGTGGGGCGGTCCTGGTTCCTTAGCTTCGTGTTAATCGGACTCCCGATGTGCGATCTAGACCTCATACGAAGTTTCGTTTCAGTCCCGAGAGCAGACGGGTAATGAGTTTGGCTCTAGACTTTAGGGTAACCTAGAGTCACCAATTCTGCAAGTTTTGGGTCTTGTAGATCGTATTTAAAGCGATCCCAACGGATTTCATGATTTACCGAGTTTAGTACTTAGTTAACTTTGTTAAATTTCTAAAGGATTTAACCCTATGTGATTTCTGGTCGAGGTGGTACTCGGCCCAATGTACGGAAATTTTCAGGTCGTTACATGGGTGCTGGGAGCCGAGAATGGGGTTCTATGGAGGCTGTCGACGCCGAATTCGGTGATTGGAAATTTTGTGAACCCGGTTTCTGAGTTTGGGGCATGACAAGACCCCGGTGATTTTTTCAGACAGCAACCATACTGATATGTAGACTTATTGAGCAGGAATTGTATATCCATTCATTCATTCATTCACTATCCACTCGGCTGGTGGTGCGTAACTATTTGTCACATGTACCTTCGCATGGCCATGATTTCGGTTGGGCACGCAACTAACCTGAGATCAGGAGTTTACCACATTGAGTCGGACTATCCAAATTTAAGTATGGGACTGGTTTGGATAGAAGTCCCTTGTGGTGGACCCCGTAGCCTGCGATACTACGTACTATCAACCTGACTTCACATTCCAGCATGGTCATTTCATTCGCACCGCATATTACATTACATCCACAGTACTTAGCATTTTTGGTTACTATGTTTCTGCACTTATATGGCCTAGATGAGGTTGATGGTATTCATGGCTCGTCAGGATTTGCATATTGTATTACATCCTCAGCATCTGTTATTGTCTTATTATGTTTTACATCGCATGGCCTTGGGATGGTCGATAGCATTCATGTCTTGCATTACATAGTATTGGTATAGCTGATAGCATTCATGGACTTACCCGCATACTTTCACATTACTTTGATCTTATATACTTGGCACTTACCTTACATACACTTTCACCACCCTCTAAGCTTTCTATAAGCTTATGCACAATAGATGCTTGCAAGTAGCGTTAGGTTGCAGTAGCGTTGAGCTTGGAGCGTGCAGTGGTCTTCTGGATTTTTGATTTTTGACATATGTATTTCCCTTTTAACATTGTACTCAAATATTTATATTAGTGGATATGTGATGTTATTGTTGTTTTGTGACTTAGTTATGCTCCATTACAAAAAAAAAAAAAAAAAACATACTGAAAATCCTCCTTGTAGGATCCTAGGATCGGAATCTGGCGTATGGGCCCTGGGAGCTGAGAATGGGGTACTACGGAGGGTGTCAGCACCGGATTCGGCAATCGGGAATTTTGTCAGCCCGTTTTCCGAGTTTGGGGCGTGACAATTCGGCTCATTCGACGATCCAAACCCATTATACGATTAAAGCTGCATTTCATGATCCAAACTCATCATATGATTAAATATGTTAAGTTGATCCATGTGCTAAATTTTGTAAGACCTTCTACAGCCTTACAAATGATCTAAACTTTCATATGATTTGGCCCATTTCTAGAGATCAAAACCTTTGACATGCTTGGGCCATTTTAATGTATTATAACCTTTGATGTGCATGGGTCATTTCAGCGGATTTGAACTTCTTATATGATTCGGCCCATTCATTGATCCAAATGCATCATATGATTAGTGTTGTTGTTAGTGATCTAAACTGATCATATGATTGACGCCTCCTTCCATGACCCATCCCAATGGATATGTTAAGATAGGTCTATGTATTCATAATATGTAAGGTTAGTTCTTAGTGATCCACCTTGCTAATTTTGTAGGACCCTCTTCAGTTCGATACACAATTCAAACAATCAGGTTTCTTTTTACAACGATCCAAATTCATATGATTTGGCCCATTTCTAGTGATCTAAATATTTAACATGGGCCAATTCGATGGATTAAAAACATTCACATGCTTGTGCCATTCTGTGGATCCAAATTGTTCATATGATTCATCTTATTCGGTGATTGACATTCTAGAGATCGAAACCTTTGACATGCTTGGACCATTTCAATGGATCAAAACCTCTGACGTGCTTGGGCCATTTCAACGGATTTGAACTTCTTAGATGATTCGGCCCATTCATCGATCTAAATGCATCATATGATTCGTGTTGCTGTTAGTGATCTAAACTCATCATATGATTGAAGCCTTTTCCCATGACCCATCCCAATGGATATGTTAAGTTAGGTCCATCTATTCATAATATTTGATGTTGGTTCTCAGTGATCCACATCGTTAATTTTGTAGGACCCTCTTTAGTGCGATACACAATTCAAACAATCAGGTTTCTTTTTATAACGATCCAAATTATTATGATTTGGCCCATTTATAATGATCCAAATCTTTTTCATGGACCATTTCGATATATAAAAAACATTGACATGCTTGGGCCATTTAGTGGATGCAAATCGTTCATATGATTTGGCTCAGTCCTGATTCGGTGATCGCCACTAATCATACGATTGATGCCGCTTTCCATGATCCAAACCGATCATATGATTAAAGCTACTTTTCATGATTCAAACTCATCATATGATTAAAGCTGCTTTTCATGATCCATGACAATGTATATGCTAAGTTGACCCATGTCCTAAGTTTTGTAGATCCTTCTTTTGCTTTACAAATGATCGACACTGTTCATATGATTTAGCCTATTTCTAGTTATCCAAACCTTTGACAAGCTTGGCCATTTCAATGGATCAAAACCTTTGACGTGCTTGGTCCATCTCAACATATTTGTACTTCTTATATGATTTGGCCCATTCAACGATCTAAATGCATCATATGATTCGTGCTGCTTTCAGTGATCTAAATTCATAATATGATTGAGGCCTTTTTCCATTTATTCATAATATTTAAGGTTGGTTCTCAGTGATCCACGTTGTTAATTTTTTAGGACCCTCTTCAGTTCGATACGCAATTCAAACAATCAAGTTTCTTTTTATAACGATCCAAATTCATATGATTTGGCCCATTTCTAATGATCCAAATTTTTTTCGTGGTCCATTTCGATAGATAAAAAAACATTGACATGCTTAGGCCATTCAGTGGATCCAAATCGTTCATACGATTTTGCTCATTCGGTGATCGACACTCATCATATGATTGAAGCTGCCTTTCATGATCCAAACCCATCATATGATTAAAGATGCTTTTCATGATCCGAACTCATCATATGATTGAAGTTGCTTTTCATGATCCTAACTCATCATATGATTGAAGCTACTTTTCATTAACCTTGGCAATGATATGTTAAGTCGATTCATGCCCTAAATTTTTTAGGACCCTCTTCATCTTTACAAATGATCCAAATTGTTCATATGATTTGGCCCATTTCTAGCGATCCAAACCTTTGACGTGCTTGGTCCATTTCAATGGATTTGAACTTCTTATATGATTCGGCCCATTTAGTGATCCGAATGCATCATATGATTAATGCTCCTGTTAGTGATCTAAACTAATCATATGATTGAAGCATCTTTCTATGACCCATCCCAACGGATATGTTAAGTTAGATGCTTCTATTTGTAATATTTGATGTTGGTTCTCAGTGATCCACATTGTTAATTTTGATGACCCTCTTCAGCTCTACACACAATTAAACAATCTAATTTTGATGATCCTTCTATTTGTAATATTTGATGCTTTTTGTAATCTAATTGGTTGATGTGATACATCTCATGGTGGATGTTAAATTGTGATTTTTCACATGTGAGAGATCGGTACATGAATCATCAATGGTGAACCATTTTCAATTATCCAAGTTAATGTTTCCCAACCCACTATGAATGTTACAAATTGATCATATGATTGTGTCCATTTTTAATACTCCAAATTGTTAAAATGATTGGACTCATTTTAATTATTTAAGCCATTCTTAATGATTGGGCCTACATTTTGTGATTCAAATCATTAATATTGTAGGCTGCTTGCTATCATTAAAATAAAAAAAAAGGTGGGGCCAATTTTCAGTTGTTAAATTAATATGGTAGGGCTTATTTTCAATGATCCAATGGTTAATATTGATTAGGAACATTTTCACCCATACGAATATTTAATATGGTTGGGCCATTCCAAGTGATTCAAATCGTTCATTTGATTGGGCCTATTGTAAGTGTTCTAAACCCTTTATATCATCGTGGCATTTTTTGTGATCTAAACCCTTCGTCTGATTGAGGCCATTTAATGATCTGAACCAATATATGCTGAGGCCTATGTTCACCAATCAATTTCGTTGATTATTAATAGCCCTCATTGGATGTGGTAAGGATAAAAATTGTTAGTAAAGCAATCTTGACATATAATATTTCGATCTCTTATAGTCAAGTGTGGAGCGGTAGGCTAAAGTATCTAGTTCTACCCCAAAATCATATATTTTACGTCAGATAACTCATTCCGGATTGCGAGATATGCCCGATTTAAGGTCCGATGGTCTGGATCACTTCTGTCGTCGACCAGGCCTTTTTAGATGCATCTTTAACGGCAGGCTAAAGTAACTCGTTTTAACCCCAAAATCATATATTGTACATCAGATAACTCATTGCAGATTGTGCGATACGCCCGATTTAAAGTCTAATGATCTGGATCACTTCTGTCGTCGATCCGGCCATTTCTGATCCATCTTTGGCGGTAGGCTAAAGTAGATCGTTCTACCCTAAAATCATATATTTTACGTCAGATAACTCATTCCGGATTGCGAGATACGCCCGATTTAAGTTTCGATGGTCTGGTCAATTCTGTCGTCGAACGAGCCTTTTCTAATCCATCTTTGACGGTATGCTAAAGTAGATCGTTCTACCACAAAATCATATATTTTCATCAGATAACTCATTCCGGATTGCGAGATACGACCGATTTAAAGTCCGATGGTCTGGATCACATCTGTCGTCTACCGGGCCATTTTTTATCCGTCTTTGGCAGTCGGCTAAAGTAGCTCGTTTACACAAAAATCATATATTTTACGTCAAATAACTCATTCTGGATTGCGAGATACGCTCGATTTAAGGTCCGATGGTCTGAAACACTTCTGTCGTCGACCGGGCCTTTTCAGATCCATCTTTGACGGTAGGCTAAAGTAGCTCCTTCTACCCCAAAATCATATATTTACGTCAGATAACTCATTCTGGATTGCGAGATATGCCTGATTTAAAGTCTGATGATCAGTATCACTTCTGTCGTCGACCGGGCCGTTCTGATCCATCTTTGGCGGTAGCCTAAAGTAGATCGTTCTACCCCAAAATAATATATTTTACGTCAGATAACTCATTCCAGATTTCAAGATATGCCCGATTTAAGGTCTGATGGTCTTTATCACTTCTGTCATCAAACGGGCCATTTCTAATCCAACTTTACCTGTATTCGGCAAATCCGGCTTGGGCAACACGGCATAGCTGGGTTGGTGGGCCAAAGTAGATAGTTCTATCTGAAAATCATATATTTTACGTCAAATAACTCATTCCGGATTGCGAGATACGCCCGATTTAAGGTCCGATGGTTTGGATACCTTTTGTCGTTGACCGAGCCTTTTCAGATACATCTTTGATAGTAGGCTAAAGTAGCTCGTTCAACCCCAAAATCATATATTTTACGTCAGATAACTCAATCCGGATTTCGAGATATGCCCGATTTAAAGCCTGATGGACTGTATCACTTCTATCGTCGACTGAGCCGTTTCTCATCCACCTTTTGCGGTAGGCTAAAATAGCTCGCTCTACCTCAAAATCATATATTTTACGTTAGGTAACTCATTCTGGATTGTGACATACGCCCGATTTAAGGTCCGATGGTCTGGATTACTTCTGTCCTAGACCGGGGCTTTTCTGATCTATAATTGGTGGTATTTTGCAAATACGGCTTGGGAAACGTGGGATATCCTACTTAGTTGGCTAAAGTAGCTCGTTCTACCCCAAAATCATATATTTTACATCAAATAACTCATTGGGGATTACGAGATACAGCCGATTTAAGGTCCGATGGTCTGGATCACTTCTGTCATCGACCGGGCCTTTTCAGATCCATCTTTGGCGATAGGCTAATGTAGGTCGTTCTACCCCCAAAATCATATATTTTACATCAGATAACTCATTCCTGATTGCGAGATACACCCGATTGAGGGTCCGATGGTCTGGATCACTTCTATCGACGACCGGGCCGTTTCTGATCCGACATTGGCGGTAGGCTAAAGTAGCTCGTTCTACCCCAAAATCAAATATTTTACGTCAGATAACTCATTGCGGAATGTGAGATATGCCCGATTTAGGGTCTGATGGTCTAGATCACTTCTGTCCTCGACCAGGCCTATTCAGATGCATAGTTGGCGGTAGGCTAAAGTAGCTTGTTGTACCCCAAAATCATATATTGTATGTCATATAACTCATTCCAGATTGCGAGATACGCCCGATTTAAAGTCTGGTGTTCTGGATCACTTCTGTTGTTGACCAAGCCATTTCTCATCCATCTTTGGCGGTAGGTTAAACTAGCTCGTTCTACCCAAAATCATATATTTTACGTCAGATAACTCATTCCGGATTGGGAGATACGCCCGATTTAAGGTGCGATGGTCTGTATCAATTCTGTCGTCGACCGGGCCTTTTCAGATCCAACGTTGGCGGTAGTCTAAAGTAGCTTGTTCTACCCCAAAATAATATATTTTACGTCAGATAACTCATTCCAGATTGCGAGATACATCCGATTTAAAGTACGATGGTCTGGATCACTTTTGTCGTCGAACGGGCCATTTCTGATCGATCTTTGCCGGTAGGCTGAAGTAGCTCGTTTTACCCCAAAATCATATATTTTACGTCAGAAAACTCATTCCGGATTGCGAGATACGCCCGATTTAAGGTCCGATGGTCTGGATCACTTGTAACGTCGACCGGGCCTTTTCAGATCCATCTTTGACAGTAGGTTAAAGTAGCTCGTTCTACCCCAAAATCATATATTCTACGTCAGATAACTCATTCCGGACTGTGAGATACGTCTAATTTAAAGTCCGATGATCTGGATCACTTCTGTTATCTACCGGGCCGTTTCAGATCCATTTTTTGCGATATGTTAAAGTAGCTCGTTCTACCCTAAAATAATATATTTTACTTCAGATAACTCATTCCGGATTTCGAGATACACCCGATTTAAGGTTCGATGGTCGGGATCACTTCTGTCGTCGACCGGGACTTTTTCGATTCATCTTTGGCAGTATTTTGCAAATCCTGCTTGGGGAACTCGGCGTAGGCTGGTTAGTTTGCTAAAGTAGCTCGTTCTACCCCAAAATCCTATATTTTATGTCAATAACTCATTTCGTATTGCGAGATACACCCAATTTAAAGTTTGATGGTTTGGATCACTTTTCTCGTCGACCGGGTCGTTTCGAAACTATCTTTTGGCGGTAGGCTCTAGTAGCTCGTTCTACCCCAAAATCATATATTTTATGATAGATAACTCATTCTGGATTGCGAGATACGCCCGATTTAAGGTATGATGGTCTGGATCACTTTTGTCGTCGACCGGGCCTTTTCAGATCCATCTTTGATGGTAGGCTAAAGAAGCTCGTTCTACCCCAAAATCCTATATTTTTTATCAGATAACTCATTCCAGATGACAAGATACGCCGGATTTAAGGTCCGATGGTGTGGATCACTTCTGTCATCGACCGAGCCTTTTCAGATCCGTGTTTGGCGAAAGGTAAAGTAGCTCGTTCTACCCCAAAATCATATATTTTACGTTAGATAACTCATTTCGGATTACGAGATAAAATAATTTAAGGCCCGATGGTCTAGATCACTCTGTCGTCGACTGGGACTTTTCTGATCCATCTTTGACGGTATTTCAAAAATCCAGCTTGGGGAACCCAACGTTGCCTGATTGGTTTGCTAAAGAAGCTCGTTCTACCCAAAATCATATGTTTTACGTCAAATAACTCATTCTGGATTGCGAGATATGCCCGATTTAAGGTCCGATGGTCTGCATCACTTCTGTGGTCGACCGGGTGGTTTCTGATCCATCTTTGGTGGTAAGCTAAAGTAGCTCGTTCTACCCCAAAACCATATATTTTACATCAGATAACTCATTCCGGATTGCGAGAGATGCTCGATTTAAGATCCGATGGTCTGAATCACTTTTGTCGTCAACTAGGCCTTTTCAGTTGCATATATGGCATCAGGATAAAGTAGCTCGTTCTACCCCAAAATCATATATTGTATGTCAGATAACTCATTCCGGATTGCAAGATACGCCTGATTTAAAGTCTGATGATCTGGATCACTTCTGTCGTTGACCGGGCCGTTTTTTATCCATCTTTGGCGGTAGGCTAAAGTAGCTCGTTCTACCCAAAAATCATATATTTTATGTCAGATAACTCACTTCGGATTGCGAGATACGGACGATTAAAGGTCTGATGGTCTGGGTCAATTCTGTCATCGACCGGGCCTATTCAGATCCATCTTTGGCGGTAGGCTAAAGTAGCTCGTTCTACCCCAAAATCATATATTTTACGTCAGATAACTCATTCCAGGTTGCAAGATACGTCCGATTTAAAGTCTGATTGTTTGGATCACTTTTGTCGTCGATCGAGCCCTTTCTGATCCATCTTTGGTGGTAGGTTAAAGTAGCTCGTTCTACCCCAAAATCATATATTTTACGTCAGATAACTCAATCCAGATTGCAACATAAAACGATTTTAGGTCCGATGGTCTGTATCACTTCTATCGTTGACCGGGACTTTTCTGATCCATCTTTGTCGGTATTTCGCAAATCCGGATTGGGGAACAAGGCGTAGCCGGGTTGGTTTTCTAAAGTAGCACGTTCTACTCCAAAGTCGTATATTTTACGTCAAATAACTCATTTCGAATTGCGAGATATGCCCGATTTAATGTCCAATGGTCTGGATTAGTTCTGTCGTCGACCCAGCCTTTTCAGATCTGTCTTTGGCAGTAGGCTAAAGTAGCTCGTTCTACCCCAAAATCATATATTTTATGTCAGATAACTCATTCCGGATTATAAGATACAACCGATATAAAGTCCAATGGTCTGGATCACTTCTGTCGTCGACCGGGCCGTTTCTGATCCAACTTTGACGGTAGGCTAAAGTAGCTCGTTCTACCCCAAAATCATATATTTTACGTCAGATAACTCTTTGCAAAATGCGAGATATGCCTGATTTAAGGTCCGATGGTCTGGATCACTTCTGTCCTCGACTAGGCCTATTCACATGCATCTTTGGCGACAGGGTAAAGTAGCTTGTTCTACCCCCAAAATCATATATTGTACGTCATATAACTCATTCTGGATTGCGAGATACGCCCAATTTAAAGTTTGGTGATCTAGGTCACTTCTGTAGTTGACTGGGCTGTTTCTGATCCATCTTTGGCGGTAGGTTAAACTAGCTCATTCCGGATAGCTCATTCTGGTTGCGAGATACGCCCGATTTAACGTGCAATGGTCTGGATCAATTCTGTCGTAGACCGGGCCTTTTTAAATCCATCTTTGGCTGTAGTCTAAAGTAGCTCGTTCTACCCCAAAATCATATATTTTACATCAGATAACTCATTACGGATTGCGAGAAACGTCCGATTTAAAGTCTGATGGTATAGATCACTTTTGTCGTCGACCGGGCCGTTTCTGATCGATCTTTGCCGGTAGGTTAAAGTAGCTCGTTCTACCCCAAAATCATATATTTTACGTCAGAAAACTCAGTCCAGATTGCGAGATACGCCCGATTTAAGATCTGATGGTCTGGATCACTTCTGACGTCGACTGGGCCTTTTCAGATCCATCTTTAACAGTAGGTTAAAGTAGGTCGTTCTACCCTAAAATCATATATTCTACGTCAGATAACTCAATCGGAACTGTGAGATATATCCGATTTAAAGTCTGATGATCTAGATCACTTCTGTCGTCGACTGGGCCATTTCTGATCCATCTTTTGCGGTAGGCTAAAGTACCTCGTTCTACCCCAAAATCATATATTTTACGTCTGGTACCTCATTCCGGAATGCGAGATATGCCCGATAGAAGGTCCGATGGTCTGGATCACTTCTGTCGTCGACCGGGTAGTTTCTAATCCATCTTTGTTGGTAGGCTAAAGTAGATCGTTCTACCCAAAAAGTAATATGTTTTACTTCAGATAACTCATTTCGGATTGCGAGATACGCCCGATTTAAGGTCCAATGGTCTAGATCGCTTCTGTCGTCGACTGGTACTTTTTCGATTCATCTTTGGCGGTATTTTGCAAATCCTGCTTGGGGAACTCGGCGTAGGCCAGTTGGTTTGCTAAAGTAGCTCGTTCTACCCCAAAATTATATATTTTACGTCGAATAACTCATTCTGTATTGCGAGATACACCCAATTTAAAGTTTGATGGTCTGGATCACTTTTGTCGTCGACCGGACCGTTTCTGATCCATCTTTGTCGGTTGGCTCTAGTAACTCGTTCCACCCCAAAATCATATATTTTACGATAGAGAACTCATTCTGGATTGCGAGATATGGCCGATTTAAGGTCTGATGGTCTGGATCACTTCTGTCGTCGACCGGGCCTTTTCAGATCAATCTTTGGCGGTAGGATAAAGAAGCTCGTTCTACCCCAAAATCCTATATTTTTTAATAGATAACTCCCAGATAGCGAGATAAGCCGGATTTAAGGTCCGATGGTGTGGATCACTTTTGTCGTCAACCGGGCCTTTTTAGATCCATGTTTGGCGGAAGGCTAATGTAGCTCGTTCTACCCCAAAATCATATATTTTACGTCAGATAACTTATTCCGGATTATGAGATAAAATGATTTAAGGTCCGATGGTCTGGATAACTTCTGTCATCGACTGGGACTTTTCTGATCCATCTTTGGCGGTATTACACAAATCCGGCTTGGGGAACCCGGCATAGCCGGATTGGTTTGGTAAAGAATCTCGTTCGACCCAAAATCATATATTTTACGTCAAATAACTCATTCCGGATTGCGAGATACATCCGATTTAAGGTTCGATGGTCTGCATCACTTCTGTCGTCGACCAGGCCTTTTCAGATCCATCTTTGGCATCAGGATAAAGGAGTTCGTTCTACCCCAAAATCATATATTGTACGTCAGATAACTCATTCCGGATTGAGAGATACGCCTGATTTAAAGTCTGAAGATCTGGATCACTTCTGTCGTTAACCGGGCCATTTCTAATCCATCTTTGGTGGTAGGCTAAAGTAGCTCGTTCTACCCCCAAAATCATATATTTTACGTCAGATAACTCATTTCGGATTGCGAGATATGCCCGATTTAAGGTCCGATGGTCTAGATCACTTCTATCGTCGACCACGCCTTTACAGATGCATCCTTGGCGACAGGATAAAATAGCTCGTTGTACCCCAAAATCATATATTGTACGTCGGATAACTAATTCCGGATTGATAGATACGCCTGATTTAAGGTCTAATGATCTGGATCGCTTCTGTCTTTGACCGGGCCGTTTCTGATCCATCTTTGGTGGTAGGATAAAGTAGCTCGTTCTACCCCAAAATCATATATTTTACGTTAGATAACTCACTTCGGATTGCAATATACGTCCGATTAAAGGTCCGACCGGGCCTTTTTAGATCCATCTTTGGCGGTAGACTAAAGTAGCTCGTTCTACCCCAAAATCATATATTTTACGTCAGATAGCTAATTCCGGATTGCGATATACGCCCGATTTAAGGTCTGATGGTCTGGATCACTCCTGTCGTCGATCGGGCCTTTTCTGATCCATCTTTGGCGGTAGGCTAAAGTAGCTCGTTCTACCACAAAATCATATATTTTACGTCAAATAAATCATTCCGGATTGCGAGATATGACCGATTTAATGTCCGATGGTCTAGATCACTTCTGTCGTCTACTGGGCCTTTTCTGATCCTTCCTTGGCGGTAGGCTACAATAGCTCGTTCTTATACAAAATCATATATTTTATGTCAGATAAATCATTCCGGATTGCGAGATACACCCGATATAAGGTCCAATGGTCAAGATCTATTCTGTCTTCGATCGGGCCTTTTCTGATCCATCTTTGGTGGTAGGCTAAAGTAGCTCGTTCTACCCAAAATCATATATTTTACGTCAGATAAGTCATTCCGGTTACGAGAAATGCCCGATTTAAGGTCCGATGGTCTGGATCACTTCTATCTTTGATCGGGCCTTTTCAGATGCATCCTTGGCTTCAGGATGAAGTATCTCGTTCTACCCCAAAAACATATATTGTACGTCACATAACTCATTTCGGATTGCAAGATACGCCTGATTTAAAGTCTGGTGATCTGGATCACTTATCCAATAGCTCGTTCTACCCCAAAATCATTAATTTGACGTCAGATAACTATTCCGGATTGCAAGATACGCTCAATTTAAGGTCCAATGGTCTAGATCACTTCTGTCGTTGACCGGGTCATTAATGATCCATCTTTGCCGGTAGGCTAAAGTAGCTCGTTCTACCCCAAAATCATATATTTTACGTCAGATAAGTCATTCCGGATTACGAGATACGCCCAATTTAAAGTCTACTGATCTAGATCACTTCTGTTGTCGACCGGGCCTTTTCTGATCCATCTTTAGCGGTAGGTTAAAGTAGCTCGTTCTACCCAAAAATCATATATTTTACGTCAGATAACACATTCCGGATTGCGAGATACGCCCGATTTAAGGTTCGATGGTATAGATCACTTCTTTCGTTGATCGGGCCTTTTCTGATCCATCTTTGGTAGTAGGCTATACTAGCTCGTTCTACCCCAAAATCATATATTTTACGTCGGATAACTCATTCCAGATTGTGAGATACGCCCGAGTTAAGGTTCGATGGTCTAGATCACTTTTGTCATCGACCGGGGCTTTTGTGATCCCTCTTTGGCGGTAGGCTAACCTAGCTCGTTCTTCCCCAAAATCATATATTTTACGTCTGATAAGTTATTCCAGATTGCGAGACACGCCCGATTTAAGGTCCGATGGTCTAGATCACTTCTGTCGTAGACCAGGCCGTTTCTGATCCATCTTTGGCGGTAGGATAAAGTAGCTCGTTATACCCCAAAATCATATATTTTACGTCAGATAACTCACTCCGGATTGCGAGATATGCCCGATTTATAGTCCGATGGTCTGGATCACTTCTGTCGTCAACCGGGCCCTTTCTGATCCATCTTTGGCGGTAGGCTAAAGTAGCTCGTTCTACCCCAAAATCATATATTTTACGTCAGATAACTCATTCCGGATTGCGACAAAAAATGATTTAAGGTCCGATGGTCTGGATCACTTTTATCGTCGACCCGGACTTTTCTGATCCATCTTTATCGGTATTGCACAAATCCGGCTTGGGAACCCGACGTAGCCGGGTTGGTTTGCTAAAGTAGCACGTTCTACCCCAAAGTCGTATCTTTTAAGTCGAATAACTCATTCCGGATTGCGAGATACGCTCGATATAAGGTCCGATGGTCTATATGAATTCTGTCGTCGACCAGGCCTTTTCTAATCCATCTTTAGCGATAGGCTAAAGTAGACCATTCTACCCCAAAATCATATATTTTACGTCAGATAACTCATTCCAGATTGCGAGATACGCCCGATTTAAGGTCTGATGGTCTGGATTACTTTTGTCGTCCACCGGGCCATTTCTGATCCAACTTTGGTGGTAGGCTAAAGTAGATCGTTCTACCCAAAATCATATATTTTACGTTAGATAACTCATCGCGGATTGCAAGATATGCCCGATTTAAGGTCCGATGGTCTGGATCACTTCTGTCCTCGATCGGGCCTATTCAGATGCATCTTTGGCGGCAGGCTAAAGTAGCTTGTTCTACCCCAAAATCATATATTGTACGTCATATAACTCTTTCCAGATTGCGAGATATGCCCGATTTAAAGTCTGCTGATCTGGATCACTTCTGTCATCGACCGGGCCATTTCTGATCCATCTTTGGCGGTAGGTTAAACTAGCTCGTTCTACCCCAAAATCATATATTTTACATCAGATAACTCATTCCGGATTGCAAGATACGCCCAATTTAAGGTGCGACGGTCTGGATCAATTCTGTCGTCGACCGGGCGTTTTCATATCCATCTTTGGCGATAGTCTAAAGTAGCTCATTCTACCCCAAAATCATATATTTTACATCAGATAACTCATTCCGGATTGCGAGATACGTCCGATTTAAAGTCCGATGGTCTGGATCACTTTTGTCGTTGACCGGGCCTTTTCAGATCCATCTTTGACGGTAGGTTAAAGTAGCTCGTTCTACCCCAAAATCATATATTCTAACTCAGATAACTCATTCCAGACTGCGAGATACGTCCGATTTAAAGTCTGATGATCTGGATCACTTCTGTTGTCGACCGGGCCATTTCTGATCCATCTTTTGCGGTAGGCTAAAGTAGCTCGTTCTACCCTAAAATAATATATTTTACATCAGATAACTCATTCTGAATTGCGAGATACGCCCGATTTAAGGTCCGATGGTCTAGATCACTTCTGTCGTCGACCGGGACTTCTTCGATTCATCTTTGGCGGTATTTTGCAAATCCTGCTTGGGGAACTTGCCGTAGGCCGGTTGGTTTGCTAAAGAAGCTCGTTCTACCCCAAGATCATATATTTTATGTTAAATAACTCATTCTGTATTGCAAGATACGCCCAATTTAAAGTTTGATGGTCTGGATTACCTTTGTCGTCGACCGGGCCATTTTTTATCCATCTTTGGCAGTAGGCTAAAGTAGCTCGTTCTACCCAAAAATCATATATTTTACGATAGTGTAACACCCCGGATTTTTCCAACCTGGAGATAGACGTCCTTAGGCAATGGGCCAAATCCTAACGCCTTATTAACTTGTCAAAACTCAATCCCAAAGTCTCAAGTCCCTTTCAACCCATTTCCTTCAAAATCTCCTATTTCACCTTTCACCACCTTGTTCTTTAGATGTTTATGAGTACTTTCATATTAGGCATGAATCCTATAGTTTAGGTAATGAAGAACAATACTTTTGAAATCCATACAAAGACCCGAGTATCACCTTAGGCAGAAATCTTACAGGACTAAATCCTTTAGAAAATAAACGAGAATTAACTAGTGTTAAACTAAAGTACCTGTGAAATTAGCACTAATCACTTTAAATATGATCTGCAAGACCCAAAACTTGTAGAATCATCGACGCTACATGTAAGACCCGTATCCTAGCCCGTACTGTTCCGTAGGCTTCCGCTGTCTTCCCGGTCAAATTCCGGCAACCCGCGACCTGTAATCGACGTTTGCGCTCGATCCCGAGACATATCCCGTATTCTACAGTCGACACGACCTGAGACTTATACCATAACGAACGCATCATCGTCGCGGTTCCAACGCCACTTCTCGGGCGTCAATCCGAGTTGTAGATCAAAAGTTGTAGGCCGCGCATCATTGGAACCATTAATCATGATATGAGACCCACCTTGTGCTCGTGCACATTTTCCTAGGTAAACTCAACCTTGGTTCATCGTTTTCCATGAGAGCTACCTATAGCCTAGCCCATCTAGACTAGGTTGATGACATCATCACTATGAGCATGCCTTACATGTAATAAATGCAAGCATGCTTTCTTCTCTTCCCTAGGCTCTTACAAAGCCATCATTACTCATCTCTCTTTCTTATCACTCTCTCTCTCTCTCTCTCTCTCTCTCTCTCTCTCTCTCTCCATTTTCATCTTCCCTAGCAAGAGGAGCCATGAACGTCCCAAGCTCCCCAAAATTCCCAACCCTCTCTCATCTTAGATCCCCTATATCCGGCCATCAAAAACTCATCTCCACCGTTGAAGGAGCCCTCTTGGAACTTTGGAGCATTAGGAGGAATAAGGAAGGTGGGTGCTTCTCTCTCTCTCTCCTTCTCTCTCTCTTTCCCTCTTTTGTTCATATTCTTTTGTATGTGTGATGATGTTGAAATGGCCAAGCTATATGTCCTAGAGGGGGGGTGAATAGGACAATGCCAAATAAAAACTTATAATAGCGGAATTAAAAAAGTATGATAGCCAATGAACTAATTAAATAAATTGCAATGCAGAAATGAAATACAACCTCAAATAATTGAAATTGAGAGGTTGATACAAACGTTGTTCTAAGGACAACCTTTCACCAAAAACCCAATGTTTATGGTAGGACAACCTTATGTCTAGAAATGTCTTTGTATCAAATTCTCAAATCAAAGAGGAATAAAGAAATAAATACAAACTGCACTGAATAAATTGAATTTACAAATGTCTTGTTCTAGGGACAACCATACACCATAAAAATGGCAGGGCAACCTTGCTGGAACAATTTTGGAATTTAAAGCTTGAATCAATAGAGAGAATTGCTGGAAATAAATTGTAGAAATAAATCACTAAATTATTACAACATTCCCACACTTGCTTGTAATTTCAAACTGTTACAACATTCACATCCACAAGGAAAATAGAACTGAATGATAAAAGATAAGGAATTAAATAACCATTCAATCCACAAGACAAGAAGTTATAGTGGTTCGCCTGTGTGTTCACCAACTGTTCTCAAACAGCCACACAGAATACTACTCCACTCCTAATATCCTCACACAGGGGATATTAGCGTTCTCTAATAAAACTGGTTTTCACAGGTTCACCAAAAACCTTCACAAATGTGTCTTTATCACTTGGGCTTACACAATTCAAAAAACCCCACAATCTGAGTTTTCTGGCTCTCCTCAGATAACCATACACATAGAGATTTTTCTGGCAAATCTCATCCAAACACAAAAATAGAAATTACAGGAATTGTAAAATACCTGGATCTTATCCTTTTGCAGTAGCCCGGAAGAACCGATCAGAGTAGAGATGATAGTTCAATGTCCAATACTCAAATTATTGAGGTTCTAAGTTCTAATTGATTTTAAATGAAATCACAAAGGGCTAGCTCTATTTGATTTTAATTCCAAGAAGAAGGAATACACGATTTCCCCTTTTCAAATATGATTGGAATTTAGAATTAAATCAAATATAAAAAGCTAACAAAAGGAATTAGAATGAAGCGCAAATTAGCTTAAATTTAAACACGACTTATCTCAGAGTGGAGCCTTGCTTTGATAGAATTTTCGATGATTAAACTCTGAAATTCGTGTGCTATTTATAGCTACAGAAATTCGTCTTCGACTGGTCTAGGAGTTCCCACGACTGGTCTTAGAAGAAACAGATTTTTGAATTTCTGCGCGGAATCAGGAAAACCGATGTTCGACTGGTCGTAGGCAGTCCACGACTGGTCGAAGGTCGTCCACGACCGGTCGAGACCCCTTCTCGACTGGTCGAGCGACAGTGAATTTAGTCGCTGGAGTTTGAACCGAGGCTCCACGACTGGTCGAGGTTCGAGTCGAGGACGTTCCACGACCCGTCGTGCAGACTCCAAGACTGGTCGTGAGCGAACCAGAAAATCCGATAAATTTGAACAATTTCAAGACTGGCCTAGGAAATTCTTAGACAGGTCGAGCCAGTGCTAGGACTGGTCGAACCAGAACCAGGACTAGTCTAAGAGCAGATCAAACACATGTTTAAATACATTTGGATAATGTATCCAAAATGACCTACCCTAAGGTCAGTGACTATGGTCTATCAAACCTGAATAATGAAGTATGGACATTGAACTCTACTTCATTCAACGAATGATAAATCTTTTAGTACTTAAAGCCTGAAGTACGAGTCGTCCAAAAACTTGACACCAACATTTATCTTGAGTTTGCTTTTGAGCTTCACACCTTCAAACACTGCTAGTATCTTGAACTTGAATAATCTTTGCGTGAATAAAGAATGTCGTGTCTTCTTTATATCTTCTTCTTTATATCTTCTTCTTTATATCTTCTTCTTTATATCTTCGAAATATATCTTGAAGCCGCTTGAAGAGTCAAGTCCATGGTTGTCTTAAACATAGAACACACCAAGACATAGAACATACCAAGGTTTTGACACACAAAATTTGACAATCAAAGAGGTATCATATAATAGCACTAACAATCTCCCCCTTTGGCAAATTTGTGACAAAACATATATATTATATAAAAGCGCAATAGAGAATCATGAATCAGTTGTGTCAACACATGACAACCATACACAATATGAGAGATGAATTAAGAATTACTCCCCCTCAATAATATGAGAGATGAATTACTCCCCCTTAATAAGATTCCCCCTCAATAAGATTCCCCATTAAGGATTGATGCACATACCATCAACAACATATATACCATTAACAACATATATATATATACCATTCTTCTCTCCCCCTTTTTGTCAAAAATATGACAAAGGAAGATCCATAAGCTCAAGAAGTAAAATAGAGAATGTGCATAAAAGTGTTAGGAGAAGATATTACAAACCAAAGTCACAGTTAACAGTACTAAGAAAAATGCAAAGTGAAATCAGTTCAAACTATAGTGAAAAAACATTTAATCAGATCCTGAAGAAGGAGCAGGAATGGTAGCATCAATATGATGAAGGCCTTTTTGTAAGCGCCTCAAATACTTATGCATTTTCTTAAATTGTGCATTATGGCCAACATGCATATTTTCTACCTTTTCTTCTAATGCACTTAGACGAGCATCGAAATCAGAAGGAACAAAATCTGGATCATCTTCAGATGCAGACTCAATATCATCAAAAAGATCATCCATGTTGATATCCTCATCAGGAAGGTCATCTCCTTCATTCTCATCTCCAACTCCAGCAGCTCCACCACCTTCGACATTATCAACTTGACCAGCGGCCAATCTCAATTTCATTTTGTTTAGGTTGGTGTTATTGAAAATAAGGTGTTGGATAGGAGCTTCACCAACAGGCATAGTGACCAACATATGACTAGCTAAGACATTTAACAAATATCCAAATGGAATGTCACCATGACCTGGCTGTGACCGAAACTGAATAATAGAATAACAGATCAACGAAGGTAAGCAAACATTGGCACCACTAATGATTGAGTACAGTATACGAACCATCAGAAGAGTCAACTCAGTTTTGTTACCAGCCCTAGGATACACATTAGATGTAAAAATACGATGAAGAACTCTGTATCTGGGCAACAGCCACCTGGACTTGAGAACAGTACCATTGACAGACCAAGGTGCATCCATATTACAAAGGGCTCTAGTAAATAGACGTTTCTCAGATTCAGTAACTTTATCACCCAATGTGGAAGGATGGATTCCATCATCATTTACTGGAATATCCATTAAACCAGAAATCAAATGACGATCCACAGTAAAAGGCCCTTCTCTTGTAGTAACAATAAAAGTTAATTCCTCAAGAGAAAAGTCTGTAATACATGCAACCATGGCCTGAGCAATTGACTGAAATGCTGGCCCTCCCCAGTTAAAAATGTTAACCCAACCAACAGATTGAAGGAGAGGAACAAGATTAAATTGAGCAATATGATTAATACAAACTGCTTTCTCAACAATAACCTTCTTAGTACGAAAATCACGGACTTGTGGAGAGTCATCATTAGGATCTCTAAGATGACGGCGAGAAACAACATTAGACCTCGATGAAGAAGCACCTCTACTAGTTCGCTTTTTACCTCTAACATCCATATTCTTGAAAAGATTGAAGAAATTTCAAGAAAAACAAGATGGGTTTCAACCAAATCAGAAAATGAGGAAGAAAACCCCAAACCCTTGAAGGAAATAAGAAATAATCAACACTAACAAGGAAGACAAGAAGTAATGTTCAAGATTCTTCAATAAAATCAAGAGAAATACTCAAACCTGGAGAAATCCCATAGATGGGTACGACCGGTCGAAGCTAAGCCCGTTGGAGAAGAAGAGGGAAATGAGGAAAAAGTGATTTTTTCCCCAAATAAAGGAACCGGCGAGATACACGACCGGTCTTGATTAGTCCTCGACCGGTCTAACCACGACTGGTCGAGACTATCCTCGACTGGTCGTGTAAGACCAAAATATGCATTTATTATTATTATTATTATTATTTTTTTTTTAATATTTTTTAGATTTTAACAAAATGCATAATCAATCATCTTATATTACACATACCGAGATCAAATTTCAATTTATTGAACCTGCATTTATCAAGTGGTTTGGTGAAAATGTCAGCAAGTTGTTTCTCGGTTGGAATATATTCTAAACAAATTACTTTTTCTTCAACAAGTTCACGAATATAGTGAAATCTAATGTCAATATGCTTAGTTCGTGAATGCTGGATTGGATTTTTGGAAATATTAATTGCACTTGAATTATCACAATATAAAACTATCGAGTCTTGTGCAATACCATAATCACTTAACATGCGTTTCATCCAGACTAACTGAGTACATGCATTTCCTGCAGCAATGTATTCAGCCTCACAGTTGAGAGTGAAATGGAACTCTGTTTCTTGCTGAACCAAGAAACTATGCAATTTCCAATGTAAAAACAACCACCACTGGTTAGACTTTCTGTCATCCATATTACCAGCCCAATCAGCATCCGAGAACCCAGCCAATTGAACACTAGTATCAAAGGGATACCAAAGACCCAGATTAACTGAACTTGCAACATAACGAATAATGCGTTTAACAGCAGTCAAATGAGATTCTTTAGGATTAGACTGATATCTAGCACAAATTCCAACACTAAAAGCAATATCAGGTCTACTTGCTGTTAAATACAGTAAACTACCAATCATGCTTCGATATAGTTTAGGATCTATATCTTTACCTGTAGAGTCTTTTGAGAGCTTTAGAGAAGTACTCATAGGAGTATCAAAATTTTTACCATTTTCAAATCCGAACTTCTTAACTAAATTTAGAGCATATTTAGTTTGAGAAATAAAAATTCCATCAGATTGCTGTTTAACTTGCAATCCTAGAAAATAGTTTAATTCTCCGACCATACTCATCTCAAATTCAGATTTCATTAGATCTGCAAACTCAACAGTCATGTCAGTACAAGTTGATCCATAAATTATATCATCAACATAGATTTGAACCATTAAAATATCATTGTTCTGCTTTTTAACAAAGAGTGTTTTATCAACACTACCCATTTGAAAATTGTGACCCAGTAAAAACTTAGTCAATTTTTTATACCATGCCCTGGGAGCTTGTTTCAACCCATAGAGAGCTTTCTTAAGGCGATAAACATGATTAGAAAACTTAGGATCTTCAAACCCTGTAGGTTGTTCAACATAAACCTCTTCATGTAAATCACCATTAAGAAAAGCACTCTTTACATCCATTTGATAAATCTTAAACTTTCTAAAACATGCAATGGATATAAATAATCTGATTGATTCAAGGCGTGCAACTGGAGCGAAGGTTTCCTCAAAATTGATACCTTCAATTTGAGTGTACCCTTGCACAACCAATCTTGCCTTGTTTCGAATAATATTTCCCAATTCATCAGACTTATTTTTGAAAATCCATTTTGTTCCAATAATATGTTTATCTTTCGGTCTTGGAACAAGATACCAGACATCGTTACGAAGAAATTGATTAAGTTCTTCCTGCATCGCAACTATCCAGTTTTCATCAGAAAGAGCTTCTTTTACATTAACCGGTTCTATCTGAGATGTGAAACACACGTAATTACAAAAATCTTCTAATTGTCTACGAGTGCGTACACCTGTGAGAGGATTTCCAAGGATTTGTGTAGTTGGATGATCTTTGACAGTCCTCACATCATGATTAGATTCACTTGATGAAGTTTCTGGTTTTTCAATTATAAGAACTTCATCATTATCTGAACTAGGGGCTGAAGTATTTAAGTGATCATCTATGACCACATTGATTGACTCTTGAATAACTCCAGTCCTTTTGTTCAGTACACGATATGCACGACTGTTTAATGAATATCCTAAGAATAATCCTTCATCACTTTTTGTATCAAATTTTCCCAAGTTTTCCCGGTCACGTAAAATATAACACTTACTGCCAAAAACGCGAAAATATTTGACTGTAGGTTTTTTGTCAAACCACATTTCATAGGGCGTTTTATTATTTGATTTGCAAGTATAAACACGATTAATAATATAGCAAGCAGTATTAATCGCCTCAGCCCATAAATTCTTAGAAACCTTCATGCTATTTAGCATAACAGTTCCCATTTCTTGAAGAACTCTATTTTTTCTTTCCACAATACCATTTTGTTGTGGAGTTTTAGGTGCAGAGAATTCATGTGATATTCCATGATCATTACAGAATTTCTCAAAACAGCTATTTTCAAATTCGGACCATGATCACTTCGGATCTTACTCACTTGAGAACATTTTTCAGTTTGGATCCGTTTGATTATCTTTTTCACTTCATCAAGGGTTTCTGATTTGTCCTTTAAAAATGAAACCCAAGTGAATCTGGTGTAATCGTCTACAATAACCAGAATATATTTTTTACCTCCTCGACTTTCCGTTCTAGTTGGTCCTATTAGATCCATGTGGAGAAGTTCGAGTGGTCTTGATGTGGTATTTGAGTTCACCTTTTTGTGAGATCTCCTAGTTTGTTTACCATACTGGCATTCACCACATATTTTATCTACTTTTTGAATCTTTGGTAGACCTCTTATTAGTTCTTCTTTGCTCAATCTATATAAATTCCGGTAGTGTACATGTCCAAGGCGTTTATGCCATAATTCAGTTTCATTGGTATGGACCATGTAACACATTTGTTAGATGAGCTGTCATTTCTCACTATATAGCAGTTTTCAGAAGTTCTGAGACCAGTTAATATCACAGATCCCTTTTTGTCTATAATCTCACAACCTTGATTGGAAAACTTCACACTATGATTGTTATCGCATATTTGAGATATGCTTAACAAGTTGTGTTTTAAACCCTCAACATATAAAACATTCTTAAATAAGGGTAGATTATAGAGTTGAACCGTACCTTGGCCAATAATTTTGCAATTGCTACCATCACCAAATGTGACTGACCCATCAGTCATATCTTGTAGATCGGTGAAAAGAGCTTTGTCACCAGTCATATGCCTGGAGCAACCACTGTCTAGGTACCACTTTGAAAGGCTAGTTGCTTTGAAAGCAGTGTGAGCAACCAAGCAGTCAACTTTAGGAACCCATTTCATAACAGTTTTAGGTTTAGGAACATAGTTGGTCTTCTTTTGTTTATATTTGTAAGAGTGACTTACAGAGTTAGATTTTAAAAGTTCCTTGAGTAAATCAACTATTTTTTCAGCTAAAGGATTTTTCATCTGATTTTTGAGTTGACATAGCTGCTTCTAGGTTTTTGAAAATTTTTTGTTGTTTTGACAAAACTTTGTGAAGTGTTTTTCTTTTTTGAATTAGAGGATTCTCCTTTCACGAATTTAGGTGGAGAATTCTTCTGTTTATGAGGTATTGTTTTATCATACCCCAACCCGGATCTATCGCCACATTTTTTTGAACCGGATAGAAGTTTTTCTAATTTAGAATCACCTTGGGCATACCTCCAAGTTTCCTTTGAATTCAGAAGAGAAGACACTTCATTTTTTAGTCTCTCAATTTCAGATTTTAAATCAACAATCAGAGAGTTTTTGAATTCTAAATCGCTTTTTGATTTTTCAAAATAATCTGATATTTGAGATTTTTCTAAAACAAGCAAGTCAAAACAATCTCTAAGTTTAGAAAATTTTTCTCTCTGAAGTTTAAGCTTCACAGCAATTTTACAACTCTCTTTGTATAAGGCATTGTAAGCATCTTGAAGATCTTCTTCATTCTCATGGTCATTATCCAAATTTTCTTCACTAGTAGAATCATCGTGATCAGAGAAGGTAAACTTAGCTAGAGTCATAAGGGCTTTTACTTCATTGCCCGACTCGGTTTCAGAATCTTCTGATTCAGAAGAAACTTCAGAGTCAGATGATTCATCCCACAACATACCTTTCTTTTTGGATTTGTCCTTATTAGGACATTTGTTTGCTAGATGCCCATACTCATGACAGTTGTAACACTGACTGTCTTTCAAAGATTTTCGAGTTTTAGATCTAAACTTCTTTTTATCATTTGATTTTTGAAAATCAACTCTTTTCTTACTTTTAAAAATTTTGTAAAATCTTTTTGCAATAAGAGCTAAGTCATCTTCAGAATCGGATTTATCTTCTACCGTATTTTTGGAAGATTTCAAAGCAATTGATTTTCCTTTAGGAGCTTTAAAATTTAATTCATAAGTTTGTAGAGACCCAACGAGTTCTTCCACCTTCATTTTGTCCGTGTCACGAAGTTCTTGGATTGCGGTTACTTTAGAATTGAACCGTTCAGGAAGAGAGCGTAGAATTTTTGCACACACTTTATTTTCTGGGATTTTATCACCAAGACCCCACATTGAGTTTACAATGTCATTTAATCTAGTATAGAAGTCCATAAACTTTTCATTCTCCTCCATATGAATTTCTTCAAATTTAGTTGTGAGGAGTTGGACTTTAGATTTTTTGACAATCGATGTACCCTCATGTGTCATTTCTAAAATATCCCAAGCTTGCTTTGCAGTATCACAGGATATGATTCTTTTGAACTCATCCGGTGATAGTGCGCAAGTAATTGCATTAAGTGCTTTAGCATTAGCACTACTCTCACTTTTCTGAAGAGTGGTCCATTGATGGTATGGTGTAATTTTCATAGATTTAGAACCATCAATTCCAGTTACTTCCATGACAGGAGGCTTCCATTCAGTTACTGTGGCTTGCCACACACTCTCATCCATTGATTTGAGGAAGATCCTCATTCTGGCTTTCCAATAAGCATAGTTGGAGCCATCAAATGGTGGAGGCCTAGTGACTGAGAGGCTATCAAAATTTGACATTATTATATATAGCTTAGATCGTTAGCTCAGGAAATAAATCCAAATATAAAGAATTAAAAGCGAGCTATTAGGCTCTGATACCACTTGAAATGGCCAAGCTATATGTCCTAGAGGGGGGGTGAATAGGACAATGCCAAATAAAAACTTATAATAGCGGAATTAAAAAAGTATGATAGCCAATGAACTAATTAAATAAATTGCAATGCAGAAATGAAATACAAACTCAAATAATTGAAATTGAGAGGTTGATACAAACGTTGTTCTAAGGACAACCTTTCACCAAAAATCCAATGTTTATGGTAGGACAACCTTATGTCTAGAAATGTCTTTGTATCAAATTCTCAAATCAAAGAGGAATAAAGAAATAAATACAAACTGCACTGAATAAATTGAATTTACAAATGTCTTGTTCTAGGGACAACCATACACCATAAAAATGGCAGGGCAACCTTGCTGGAACAATTTTGGAATTTAAAGCTTGAATCAATAGAGAGAATTGCTGGAAATAAATTGTAGAAATAAATCACTAAATTATTACAACATTCCCACACTTGCTTGTAATTTCAAACTGTTACAACATTCACATCCACAAGGAAAATAGAACTGAATGATAAAAGATAAGGAATTAAATAACCATTCAATCCACAAGACAAGAAGTTATAGTGGTTCGCCTGTGTGTTCACCAACTGTTCTCAAACAGCCACACAGATTGCTACTCCACTCCTAATATCCTCACACAGGGGATATTAGCGTTCTCTAATAAAACTGGTTTTCACAGATTCACCAAAAACCTTCACAATTGTGTCTTTATCACTTGGGCTTACACAATTCAAAAAACCCCACAATCTGAGTTTTCTGGCTCTCTTCAGATAACCATACACATAGAGATTTTTCTGGCAAATCTCATCCAAACACAAAAATAGAAATTACAGGAATTGTAAAATACCTGGATCTTATCCTTTTGCAGTAGCCCGGAAGAACCGATCAGAGTAGAGATGATAGTTCAATGTCCAATACTCAAATTATTGAGGTTCTAAGTTCTAATTGATTTTAAATGAAATCACAAAGGGCTAGCTCTATTTGATTTTAATTCCAAGAAGAAGGAATACACGATTTCCCCTTTTCAAATATGATTGGAATTTAGAATAAAATCAAATATAAAAAGCTAACAAAAGGAATTAGAATGAAGCGCAAATTAGCTTAAATTTAAACACGACTTATCTCAGAGTGGAGCCTTGCTTTGATAGAATTTTCGATGATTAAACTCTGAAATTCGTGTGCTATTTATAGCTACAGAAATTCGTCTTCGACTGGTCTAGGAGTTCCCACGACTGGTCTTAGAAGAAACAGATTTTTGAATTTCTGCGCGGAATCAGGAAAACCGATGTTCGACTGGTCGTAAGCAGTCCACGACTGGTCGAAGGTCGTCCACGACCGGTCGAGACCCCTTCTCGACTGGTCGAGCGACAGTGAATTTAGTCGCTGGAGTTTGAACCGAGGCTCCACGACTGGTCGAGGTTCGAGTCGAGGACGTTCCACGACCGGTCGTGCAGACTCCAAGACTGGTCGTGAGCGAACCAGAAAATCCGATAAATTTGAACAATTTCAAGACTGGCCTAGGAAATTCTTAGACAGGTCGAGCCAGTGCTAGGACTGGTCGAACCAGAACCAGGACTAGTCTAAGAGCAGATCAAACACATGTTTAAATACATTTGGATAATGTATCCAAAATGACCTACCCTAAGGTCAGTGACTATGGTCTATCAAACCTGAATAATGAAGTATGGACATTGAACTCTACTTCATTCAACGAATGATAAATCTTTTAGTACTTAAAGCCTGAAGTACGAGTCGTCCAAAAACTTGACACCAACATTTATCTTGAGTTTGCTTTTGAGCTTCACACCTTCAAACACTGCTAGTATCTTGAACTTGAATAATCTTTGCGTGAATAAAGAATGTCGTGTCTTCTTTATATCTTCTTCTTTATATCTTCTTCTTTATATCTTCGAAATATATCTTGAAGCCGCTTGAAGAGTCAAGTCCATGGTTGTCTTAAACATAGAACACACCAAGACATAGAACATACCAAGGTTTTGACACACAAAATTTGACAATCAAAGAGGTATCATATAATAGCACTAACAGATGTGGCCGTGTGGCCCACTCCGATGAACCCCACCATAAGCCATGTATTTTATCCAACCCATCTATACGTGGGGCCCACTTACATATGTGTTATACCCACACCATCCATTAGTTGATGGCCCACCCGAGTAGGGCCTACCTGGAGTACGAGTGACGCCCATACGTCCAAGGACGTCCCTGGACCGAAATGAAAACACAAATATTAGCTTATTTCAAAGCTCATTGGGTGAGCCGCCTATGTAGTCCCCATCTTGATGTATTCTTTTAATCCAAGCCGCCCATCCCTTTCCCTATCTCATTTTAGGCGTTGAGCCGAAAAATGAGACCAATCAGATTATCCGGCGGGCCATGGCTTAGAAAACAGTGGTTTCCACCGTTGAAAATTCACCCCGCCGTTTCTATTCACTGAAAAATATCCAATATTGGGCTTGATAGGTCTGCATTGAGCCCTGAAAACCAGTGGTGGGGTCAGATTTCATTAACGCGGGCCCCACACAAGAAAAACCGCAAAATTTCGCTATTTCAAAAGAAAAATATATATATATATATATATATATTTACAACAGCAGCAGCTGCTGCTGCTGCTGTTGTCAGAGGCTGCGTGCGCTAGCAGGTGTGAATGGACAGGGGTCCCACGGCCCCCAGCCGTGGGCCCCACCATGATGTTTGTTGTGTATCCACTCCGTCCATTCTGTGGACCATTAGGGCAGCGGGCCGCCCTCCAAATATCAGCCCCATCCAACGCTTAGGTGGCCCACATCATAGGAAACAGTGTGATTGAATGTCTGCCTTTGAAACCTCTTTTGGGTCCACAGAAGTTTTGGATCAAGCTGAATTTTATTTTTACCCTTCATCTAGGCATGTGTGACCCTATGAACAGGTTTGATGGGAAAATAAACACTATGGTGGTCCCCACTTGGGACCCACGGTGATGTACGTGTCTTATTTTCCACCGTCCAGGCGGACGGTGGAACCCACGGGTATGTGATGCATTCATGCCGTCCAGCACCAGCTGGACGGCTAAGTGGGACCCCCCTGTGTGTGTGTGTACGTGTGTGTGCACGTGTGCGTGCGTGCGTGCGTGTGTATGTGCCTATGCACGTGTGTGTGCACATGTGTGTAAGCATGTGAGAGTGTGCATGTGTGTGTGTGCGTGTGTGTGCATGTGTGTGTTGTACAACCACTCTGTACATCTGCTAGATGTGTGGACCCCACACATGATGTATGTGTTATATATATATATATATATATATATATATATATATATAAATTTACAATATAATATTAATATATATGGAGAGAGAGGTGTGGATGGCCCACGTACGTGGGACCCACCTTTAATGTATATTACCTGCACCGTCCAGATGAATCTGGACGGTGAGTTTGGGTACCTTTTTGCCATTGTATAATATCTAATATATAATATTATATTATATAATATATATTATATTAATAATACTATATGATGGGGCCACATCCCCGTGGGAGCCCACCTTGCTGATATTCAAACCGTCCATCCATCTGACGAGTGTGGACCCCACCGTGATGTATGTCCTTCATCAACACCGTCCATCTGGACTACTGGGCAGCGGTCTAGTAGCTTACAACTGCTGCGATCTGAGGGCTACCACGTGATGCATGTGACGTGGTGTGTGGACCCATCTCATATACACACCGTCCACTTGTCCGGCTGGTGGGATCCCACATGATGTATGTGTTTTATACACACCGTCCAGCGCCCAAGGCCTGGACGTTGGACCTCCTCCATAAACAATGATAAATATTATATTATATAAACACATGCGTGTGGTGGCCCCACCATGATGGATGAATCCAAACCGTCCATACATTTGGCAAGCTCATTTTAAGGCTTGAGACTGAAAATAAGGCAGATCTATCACGTGGACCACACTGCAGTAAACAGTGGTGAGTTGAACCTCTACCATTGAAAAGAACCCCTACCATTGAAAACCCTTTTTGGGTCACAAAAGTTTTGGATCTATATAATATTAGTTTTCTCCTCTTAATCCAGGTCGTTGTGACCTTATGATCAGATTTGATGGAGAATAACATTATGGTGGGCTTTACCTTGATGGCACGTGTGGCCCACCCTTGTATGTATGTTTTGCGTATTTAGGTCGTCCATCCCTGTGCGTGGACCTTGCTGATGTATATGTTTTAGAGGCCCACCTGTGATGTATATTTGCGGCCTACTTGATGCATATGGGGCCCATTGGTGCGGCCCATTGATGCGACCCACTTAATTATATGGGGGCCCACTGGTGCGGCCCACTTGATGTATGGGGCACCTGTTGCGGCCCATTGGTGCGGCCCACTTAAGGTGTAATTGAGGCCCATATATGAGGCCCAATGTGATGTATTTATGACCCATGTGTCGAGGCCCATTTTGATGTATTCGAGGCCCATGGTTGAGGCCCAATGCGATGTATGTATGGCCTATTACGTTGTGTATGAATCCCGTGTATGGGTCGCTCATTGGGAGCAATGTTGGTTAAATGTCCACATTGATGGGCAATGATGGTTGAAAGTCCTCATGGTGACCTTTCCTTAGGTCCTTTGATAGGCCGATTATCATGACCAATTGCCAATTCCGATTGATGTGACCGATTTACCGATTCCGACTATCGATCGGTGCGATTGTCGTGACCGATTTGCTGATTCTGATTACCTTGACCAATTACCGATTGTGATTAACGTGACCGATTTACCGATTCTGACTATCGATCGGTGCGATTGTCGTGACCGATGTGCTAATTCTGATTACCTTGACCGATTACCGATTGTGATTAACGTGATTGTATTTGCCGATTCTGACTGTCGATCGGTGCGATTGTCGTGACCGATTACTGATTCCGATTGTCGAGGCTGCGTATGAAGGTCGATTCCGAGTGTCAATTCGATTGTTGAGGTCGAGGCTGATTGTCGAGACCTATATGATGTATATGCGACCCGTAGTTAGGGCCCACTGTGATGTATTCATGGCCTACGGGCAAGGCCCATTGTGATATGTATTAGGCCCATTAGGCCCATGATGCATGACCCATTTGATGTGTTCGAGACCCATGTGTAGGGTCCACATGTCATGTGTTTAAAAGCCCATGAGCAGGGCCCACCCGTTGTGTATATATGGCCCTTAAGTAAGGCCCATTGTGTTGTTTATTAGGCCTTTGTGTGAGGCCGTGGGCCCATTATATGTTTGGCTTTGTGTGAGCCATTCCTTGGGGGCAATGTTGGTTAAATGTCCACATTGTCGAGGCCGATTGTTGATACCGATTATTGATACCAATTATGAGTATGTGACTACATAGCATCATGAAACATGCCCATACGCATCATCTGCATGTTTGTTATGAGGTGTGGTTAACTATTGTGTATGTCATTAGGCAGCTTGTTATGAGACTTCCTGATAGGCAGGGGTTATCTCACATGAGCGCACGGTATGCGCATGATTGATGCATGACTGGATTGTATGGCTCATGCATCTTGCATTGTGTGCCCTAGCGACATCAGGGCCGTAGCCTCCACAGGCATATCGTGGATGGCCAGACGGGACACCGGAAATCTGTTCTACATGGGGTGCTATAGATATCCCTAGGTGAAAGTCCCTAAACCCTCTTGGTTCCAGAAGTTGCTCCAACGTCTAGCCGAGTGGATGCATGAGCGCATGAGGGCCATATACCGTTAGGCCGCGTCTCCCACTATGTCGTGGTCGGTTGGAAGGGGGTACGGCCTTACCTGCCCCAGAGGAGGGGGCAATGCTAGGCTGAGTCTGACCAGCTCGAGGAATGGGTCCGCTATCGACGAGCCGGGCCCGATATTGGCAGGCGGATAGTGAGGTCTCTTCCACTCACCTTGTTGCGCGCGATGGGGCGGCAATCTGGTTTGGAGTGTAATAGACCCCGGTGATTTTCCAGAGAGGAACCGTACTGATATGTGGACTTATTGAGTAGGAGTTGCATACTCACGCATTCATTTCATTCACTATCCACTCGGGTTGGTGGTGCGCAACTAATTGTTGTGTACCTTCGCATGGCCAGGATTTCGGTTGGGGCGCGCGACTAACCTGAGATCAGGAGTTTACCACGTTGAGTCTGACTATCCAAATTTAGGTATGGGACTGGTTTAGATAGAAGTCCTTTGTGGTGGACCCCGTAGCCAGCGATACTACGTACTATCATCCCTACTTCACTCCAGCTTGGTCATTTCATTCGCACCGCATATTACATTGCATGTGCAGTACTTATCATTTTTGGTTGTCATGTTTCTCTGCATTGATATGGTCGTTAGTACTCATGCCTTGCATCGCATAGCCTTGGTACGGCTGATCGCACTCATAGACTTATCAGTATATTTTCGCTTATTTCGATATTGTATGATTTAGGACATTGTATCTTTGGCATCTAATCTTGGCTCATTTTGACTCCTCATTTGCATAACTGATTTGCATTGTGTACCCTGATATTGTATGACTTATGGGCTTGTCAGTATTTTCGCTTACTCTGATTACTCTGATATTGCTTACATGGCACTTACCTTGTGCACACACTTTCACCACCCACTAAGCTTTCTATAAGCTTATGCACGATAGATGCATGCAGGTGACAATAGGTTGCAGCAGCGTTAAGCTTGGAGTGTGCAGCGGACTTCTAGAGTTTCTATTACTTTCATTATACTGTATTTCCCTTTCATACGCATTGTACTTAAAGTTTTTGAAATAGTGGATATTGGTGATGTTGTTTTGTGACTTGGTTATGCTCGTGGTTATGCTTCATTAAAAAAATAAAAAAAAATCACACTGCAAATCCTCCTTGTAGGATCCCAGGATCGGAAATCTGGCGTATGGGCGCTGGGATCCGAGAATGGGGTACTACGGAGGCTGTCGGCTCCCGATTCGGCGATCGGGAATTTTGTGAGCCCGCTTTCTGAGTTTGGGGTGTGACACTACATTACCCTAAAATCTCGGATCAATCTCATTACCCGGATGCTCTCGGGAGCATCACGAAACCCCGTATCAGATCTGGACCGCACATCGAAAGTTCGATTAACGTGAAGTTAAGCATTTAGGACCGCCTTGCTGGGCTTACTAACCATCTCAAAAATCAAATCCAGATAGTGTTCCGGGGCTATTCGCTTGAGCCCGGAGTGAGGAGTGTGAGAAAATCTAGGTTTCTTTAGAAATTAAATATAATTTAAGTAATCTGAGACTCGTCGCTTGCGGGCCTGATGTAAGCAATCAGACCGTCAGAATCTGACCCAATACACCCTCGGATCAGGAGAAATTTCATACACAAGGCAGTGTACTTGTGGCCCTAATCGAGTTCTGGTGACCGTTGAACTGAAACTGGTCTGCCACGTGTGATCTGGGAACCCGACTGGAATGAGAACTTAACTCGACTTAGATCCAAGGTTAGTGAGCTTAAGTCCGACCTTTGGCTCAAGGGGGGGCTCAAGAAGTGCTCCGTTGAGACGGAATAGTTCGTAGGGTCTAATTTGGTGAGTTCTGGGCCTATATAAGGAC
>JAJHSJ010000700.1:0-39445 GCA_021015155.1 Magnolia officinalis | reverse complement strand
GAGTGTCAGCGATCGTCTTATCATGACACGTACCTACAGCAGTTATACTACACCAGTCAAACCGCTTCAATTTCAAAAGAAAAAAACGAGAGAGAGGAGGGAAACCGAAAAGAAAAAAAAGGAAAGAAGAGGGTGGGAGAGAGAGAGAGAGAGAGAGAGAGAGAGGAGAGAGAGAGGAGAGAGGAGAAGGAGGAGGAGGAGGAGAAGGCCAGGGCCGCAGCCGCAGCAGGGCGAGAAGAAGAAGAAGAGGAAGAAGAGAGAAGAAAAGGAAAACAAAAAAAGGTATGTTTTTTTTCTTCTTTTTTTTCCCAATTTTTTTCTTTTTTTTTATGCTATTTATACAATAGTAGCGTTTTTTGTATGCTACACTACGTAGCGTACGCTACACGCTACGCTACCACGCTATTTAATACACTGATCTTGACATGTGCCCATCCTAGTTACTAATTGGGTCCGAACTTGTTAACCCAACCCAACAGACCTAGGAGTCTACACCTGAGCCCAACCCATGACGAAGCAAGGTCTAAAGACCTGACAAGCGTGTCGAAACCCATTGACACCTTTAAATGCAAGCACCTCTACAGTTATCATGGGTGGTTGACACACATGATTAGATGTGCAGCCTCCTCAAACGAATATCCTTCTACTTTGGTAAATTGGATGGAGGAAGTAAGAACATGCAAGCAGTTTGTTTCTCTTATTTTGTCACACACCATTGGGCAATGTAAAATTGATGTTCTGTTTGAGCAATGGATCCAGTCCCAAGCTATTATGGGGAGTCTTTCCCTCTATTGTAAATCTCTTCTTGTTTGAAAACCTCTTATTAGAAAAATCACTTAATACCTCAAAAAATAAGATATAAGAACATACACAAGTAAATAGTAAGAAACAAAGTCAGGGAAATCAAGATGATTCTTGAGCTCGATATCAGGATTTATCATGATATATCAGGAAATATCAGGATATCATCATGATATACTAGCATTTTGATATATTTGAGAGATTGGGATACTATTGAGTCGAGATCATTTCCTGGAAAAAAAAAAAAAAAAAAAAAGGACTCTCTCTAATTTTCAAAATATCAGAGATACTTTCACTTTGCATGTGTTGACTGTGAAAAATAACAAACAATGCTCTGGGGCCTCCAAAATGACTAGAACACATCAAGCTACCCCGCAATAACTCCATAGCAGCAAATAGATAGCACCTTACCCAGCATTGCTCAGATCGTCAATCTAATGGTTCGGTAGTACATCAAGGACAAACACCTCCGAGAACAATACAAAATGAGTAACGAGTTCGAGCATCAAAAGCTTCCTTGATGGCCAAATCTTCAGTCTGACACAAAAATAGCCTCTGAGGTGCAAAGCCAGCCCTCCATTCCATCTTCCACAATGCCTATAGTCAAACCAGTGATTCAAAAGCACACAAAGGATGTCCACGTATTAAGTGCACGAATGAAAGAAGGAAAAAGAGCATAAAAAAGCATCTAGCACATATCACAGCATGCCAGGGCCTGTGATAGGACCTATCGAGACAGGAGTGTCACTGGCAACAACACCAAGACGCAACACATCCTCCACGACATGAATCTGAAATAGGCAGTCCAAGCATCGCCTAAATTTGAGGAAAACACGCAGATGCAATCCATATCACTTCCAAACGGCATCTTAAGTAATGTAGGACATTTTCACATGGGCTCGAGTGGGGTTGCCTGTGGGATGCAGGGGCACACTCGGGGTGGGCGGCCCATGTGAGGCGGGTGGCTCGTGTGAGGCGGGTACCCATGTGATTTGGGACTCACGAGGGGGTTCGGCTGAGGTCCTAACCCATGAGATGTGAGGCCTGGGCTATGAGATAAAATGATTAATTCTCCATGCTCTATCAGTTCGAGCTTTTAAAGCAAGTGGGTAATTGTCCTGCGTCATAAGCCTTGTAGAGAGAGAAAGAGAGGAGGAGGCGGGGGAACGAGGAGGGAACGATCAGAGAGGTGGCAACAACCCTCCAAAGTGAAATTTTTGACTGCATCACCTGTTATGCAGCTTGTAACAGCCAACAACAACACTGGAAATCCAAGTCCTCTTGTTTCTGTGCATATTCGGCTTTACAGGATAGGAGAGTCCAAGATACAACTGACCATCAACCTAGGGATCAACTAAAGTGAGTTCTGTTTGTATTTGAGTACTCAAGAAACCACCATAAAAAGGGGTTTGCTTTCTTTGTAAAATCATCTCTAATATAGCAGTAAAATTTAGAATTTTGAGTATTCAAGCCTGAATTGTGTTGAATAGTATGTGTCGGAAATGATCATATACATAGGACATATGTGAACTTTCACTTGTAGCCCTGCCTTTCATGCCAACATACCATATGTTGAACATGTGCAAGTAATTACAACATGCAATTGTGTATATGAACTTTTGCCATGTAGCCCAAGGCAGACCAGGAAATCCAAGTCCTGTCTTTGTGTTGTAATTGGGGTTTATAGGTTAGGAAAGTCTAAGATACAAAACCCACCATACCCAAGGATCGTTTGAGGTGAGTTTTGGTCACATTCAAGCAATCAAGAACCCACCATTAAAATAATTAAAAAAAGGGTTCGCCTTCCTTGTAAAATCATCTTGCTTGCAACAATAAAAATCAGAGTTTTGAGGATCCAAGCATGAAGTAGTGTTGAACAGCGTGTCTAAGAAATGATCGCACACATAGGATAGAATGTGAAGTTTCATGGGTAACCCTCCTTTCCTGCTAACATGGATGTCTCTTGAACATGTGCAAGAAATGGCTACACGCAATGATGTATGTGAACTTTCACATGCATCCCCGTCTCTCCAGACATGTTATATGCCTTGAAAATCCAATTGCGCAAAAGTTTGGGCTTTCCCACTAAACTAGGACCGTATTTTAGTTACTCTATAAGGTTGGGCTTCTCCCACTAAACTGGGACCATATTTCAGCCTAGTCTATCCATGAGTTGTTACAAAACCTAATACCCCCAGAACCTCTACGTGCATAAGCATGTATACACAAACCATGGGGGGGGGGGGGGGGGGGGGGGGGGGGGGGGGGAACTAATCCGCCTGTTACAACATCACAGTAGGATCAAACCCAAGTAGAGATCACTGCATCAGTTGAAATTTCATGGAAAAAGATTGGCAAAAGCACAGGTCTGTTTGATTAGATGACTAAGCACAAAATAAAAAATAAAAATAAATAATTAGTTAAACACTCCCCATACGAACTTCTGAAACATAACACCAAGAATCCTAAACTTTATCTACGAACCCAATTCTCAATAAACCACCAACATGAGCAACTGAACATAAACCCTCTGTATAGGAGTAACCCTGATAGTCCAACACTTCTAGGGTTTGGCAGCAAAGAAGAAAGGTGATCATAACGACCAGTAACAGTTCTTGCAAAACACACTAAAAGAAAAGGGACGAAGCGAATGAAAAAAAAAAACAAAAGAAAGAAAGAATCAAGAAAAACCTGTTGCTTCTTCTCTTCTTCCTCTCATTCCTCTTCGCCGACTTAGTCTTTGGCTTCGCATCCAAGACGGGATCGTATCCGGGCGGCACTTCCGGAGAGCTGCCTTTTTTAGCTGCACAGCCAAATCAAGATACCGTCAGCTGCAAAACCCCAGAGATAGACACACACAGAGAGAGAGGGAGAGAGAGAGATGAGGTATTACCAGAGCGCCTTTTGATTGGTAGATTGCAACCTCATCTTGGGGGAAGTAGCCCGCCCGGATTCTTATAGGCTTGCGGAGAGTGCCGTCTGGTCTCCGGGTCGGTGCTAAATGCGCTCACCTTCTTTTAGGGTTTTTCCCAGAATCGCGAGCTGCTCCTCCTGCAGTTCTTCCGTAGCGCTGCTGCCCATGGCCGTTTGTTTTGTAGAGGCCTTTAGGGATACGATAGAGAATGAGAGTGGGGAAGCATCGTTTTCTGTTTTCTTCGTAATATTATTATTGTATGTGTTTGGGCTTTCGATTTTTTGCTTTTGTTTTCCTTTTTTTTTTTTCTAAACGGAGAGGGCGGGGGGGAAGGGGCAGTGTCTTCCGTTATGTGTTTGGGCTGAGGTGGGACAGGGATGATTTGGGAGGGTTTTTTTTTCCACTGCGCTGGATCGTGATGGACGTTCGTCCGACCCCTACCTTCCATGTGGTTTAAAGGGGGGTGGATCAAGACCGTCCATTGTATAGATCAGCAAATTTTCTTTTTGTTCAGTAATGTGAGATGGATATTGGATTCGTTGGAGTTTCAGAATGATGGTCGCGATGAAAACAGATCCAGCAGTAGGATGTGATGCACCCACGAATTGGAAGGCAACATGGTGCGATGGATGAACTGAAAAATTCGTAGAGATTGCAATACATGGTGGATTTTCCATGTTGTGGTCCATCTAGATGAATAATTATTGATTATCGACGGGATTAGTGGACACTTATTGGACGGTTAAACAAATGAAAAGTGCCCAATGCTCCTGTTTCAGCAGACCACTATCCAGAAACCAGAAGTTAGGATCGTTCAACCAATCTAATTTTACGGACAGTGATTTCCGCATTTTAGCCCGTTTAGTGGACACGTCGGCCCACTTCTAACATCAGCAGGTGGGAGCGGACTGGGTACTAACCCAGGCTCTGGGAAGCCGATGATGTATATATTTTATCTACAATGTTGTCCATCCATTTTGACCCAACACCTTAGGGAATGAGCTTAAAAAGGAAGTAGATTGAAGACTTAACTAGACCACGTTATAATAAGCAATGACATTTGAAAGATTAATGTCAAAAACTTATTAAGGCTACAATAGTTTTATATTAATCTATATTTATGCTCTCTTCATATGTATTTGTAACTATATAACTAATGGAGATTTTCTCCTCAGGCTCGACCAGTCAAGTGCCTCGCTCGACCAGTCGAGGGTGGTGCTCGACCAGTCGGGTGGCACTCGACTTAGAGTTCAACGAGCAATTAGTTTTGGAACTCTGTGCTGCTCGACCAGTCGAGGAGTCTACTTGACCGGTCGAGGGTCCGCTCAACCAGTTGAGGACCCTGCTCGACCAATCGAGGTTACGCAGAATCATGTCCGGATTTTGTGCGGACTACATAAAAGCGGTTTTGCAATAGGTGCGGAAAGAAGTTGTCTAAACTATAAATAGAGGTCCATAGGGCTGTTATAAGGTATGCAAGAGAGTTTCCTAAAGCTTTGCAAGAGTTTGTTAAAGGGTTTAAGGCTATCAAAGGTGTGAGAAAGAGAGAGAAAAATAGATAGAAGAAGCTTGTGAAAGGGAGGTTCTGCTCGTAGAGGTAATCTACTGTGCACTCGACATCTCAGCGCTTCTACGTCCTCATAATCGGTTAGATCTCTCTGTTTTTCTTTATTCTCTTATTGTTTATCCACTCTTGCGTGAGTGAAGAAGGTTTGATCCAAGCTGTGTGTGCTTGTGATCGATTGTAACGTTCTACTTCATAGTGGATTGTTGATCCAGACGAGGTCCTGTGGTTTCTACCTCTTTAAGGGTTTTCCACGTATAAATCTTTTGTGTTGTGTTGTTTGTGCTTTGATTTATTTCATTGCTTTTATTATCCCATAATTCTGGTATTTTTAGGAGGTCATATCCTAAGGTTTTATGCAATGGCCCCCAACAAAGTGGTATCAGGGCATTTAGGTTGGTTGAATGGAGTGGGATCAGTTTTGAATTATGGAAGGTGGCTCATCAATGATGATCAGTCTCAATGGTTCTAACTGATCCATATGGAAGGCTAAGATGGAGGACTTGTATTCTTCAATTCAAGGCATATCAGCAAAGTCAAAGGATATGTCTAATCATGATAGAGAAGATGGACCTGAAGGCGGGGGTGGGGTGGGGTTTATTAGACAATGGCTGGACGATTTCATATTCCACCATGTGTCTACAGAAACCTCAGCCGCTAGCCTATGACTGAAACTACAAGGGCTATGTGAGAGGAAGACATCCGACAATAAGATTTTTCTGATAAGACGACTTGCGAATCTCAAGTTCAAAGATGGTGGTTCTGTGGCTGAGCACATGAATAAGGTTAGTAATATATTGAATTAGCTCTTCGCTATGAAGATGGTCCTAGACGAGGAATTACAGGCTTTGTTATTACTTAGCTCATTGTCTGATAGTTGGGAGACATTGGTGGTGTCGTTAAGTAACTTCGTGTCAGATGAAAAGATGTTCATGGAACATGTAACTAGTTGTCTCTTCAATGAGGAGACAAAGAGAAAGTCTCCGGGTCTCAGCAAAATGCCCTTGTGACACGAGAATGGAGAAGAGGGAAAAATAGAAGGGGCGGGAAGGCCCGAGATAAATCAAGAGACAAGTCAAGTACCAAAAAGGATGTTGAATGCTTGAATTGTGGCAAGAAGGGCCACTACAAGCATGAATGACATAAAAAGAAGAATGACAATAAAGGAAAAAGAAAATAGAAGGAAGATGAATTAGATTCCACTGCAGTCGCTTCAAATTGCGACGTTGTAATTATTATTTTAGCAGATCATGATGTTTGTCTCACTGCTACGAGTCAGGACACCGACTGGGTGATAGACTCGAGAGTCTCGCTTCATGCGACTCCACGCATGGACTTTTTCACAAGCTACAAGTCAGATAATTATGGGACCGTGAAGATGAGAAATTCTGCCGTATCAAAAACCGTAGGGGTCGATGATATCCTTGTGAAGACCGACGTGGGCTGCACATTGGTTCTCAAGGATGTGAGGCACATTCCAGACATTTGCCTCAACTTGATGTCGACGGGAATGTTGGATGATGATGGTTATAAAAGTCTATTTGTTGGTGGGCACCGGAAGCTCATCAAAGGTTCATTGATCGCAACCAGAGGAAAAAATTGTTGTACCTTTTACAAGGCAAGTGTCAGTGTGTGCAAGGGTGGGTTGAACACGGTGGAAGATTCAACTATTGACATGTGACATAGACGTTTAAGCCACATGGGTGAAAAGGGCTTCAGCTACTGCGAGGAAGCGGCTCCTTCCAGACATGACGGGTATACTTCTCAAAACCTGTATTGATTGTTTATCAGAAAAACAACATAGAGCTTCATTTGTTAAGGCTGCTTCTCATGTAAATAAAGCGCATGCATTAGAATTGATTTATTTTGATGTTTGTGGTCCTATAATAACAAAAACCTCAGGTGATGCATTGTATTTTGTCACTTTTATAGATGATGCATCTAGGAGGGTTTGGATTTATGCTTTGAAATTATAGGACGAGGTCTTCGGTGTGTTTTAATTGTTTCATGTCATGGTCGAGAGAGAGACAGGTAGATCATTGATGTGCATCCGCACTGACAATGGTGACGAATTCATCGGTGACTTTCATGAGTATTGCAAATCTTTGGGTATGCAGCATGAACAGACGGTTCCCAAGGCCCCCCAACATAATGGTGTGGTTGAGAGAATGAATCGCACCATTGTAGAGAGAATCAGATGCATGTTATCCCATGCGAAGTTGCCAAAGACGTTCCGGGGAGAAGCAATACACACGGCAGTGTATTTGATAAACAGGTCTCCATTAGGCCCGTTAAATGAAGTACCCGAGAATGTGTGGACTGGACAAGATCCATCGTACAATTATCTCAGGGTGTTTGGATGCAGGGCATCTGTTAATGTACCAAAGGACGAGAGGTCTGAGCTCGATATAAAGATCAGACAATGTGTGTTCTTGGGGTACGGTAATGAAAAGTTCAGCTACAAATTGTAGGATCCGACTGAGAAGAAGCTCGTCAGGAGCAGAGATGTGGTTTTCTTTTGAAGATCAATGTATTTAATACATTTGTAAGTTAGAAAAGACGCAACCTACTTCAGGAGAGCTAGAGGATATAGATCCAGTTATTCCTCTCGTGGTACCTGATGACGGGGGAGTACAACAAGGTGCAAAGGACGATGGAGTTTCTATAAAAGATGGACCGTGAGAGTAGCCCCCACTCGATCCACCTGTTAAACGGCAGGTAAGGAGGTCATATAGGGACAGACAACCGTCCAAGAGGTACTCGCCGCATGAGTACATTATGCTCACTGATGGGGGAGAGCCAGAAGATTATTTTGAGGCCCTAGCAGACGAGCATAAGGGGGAGTGGTTGAAAGCTATGCAATAAGAGATGGAATCATTGCATAAGAACCACACATATGATATGGTGAAATTGCCTAAGGGCAAGAAAACTCTGAGCAACAAGTAGGTGTTCATAGATAAGATTTAGCAGAAGAATTCACAAACAAGGTTCAAGGCCAGACTTGTAGTGAAAGGGTTTGGTCAAAGGAAATGTATAAACTTCGAGGAGATATTCTCACCAGTGGTGAAGATGACATCCATACGGGTGTTACTTAGGTTGGCGGCTAGCATGAATCTGGAGATGGAGCAGTTAGATGTTAAAATTATCTTTCTCCATGGTGACCTGGAAGAAGAGATCTACATGCATGAACTAGAAGAGTTCGAAATCAATGGCAAAGAGCATATGGCGTGTAGGCTAAGGAAGAGCTTGTATGGGCTGAAATAAGCTCCAAGGCAATGGTACAAGAAGTTCGACTCGTTCATGTTAAAGCATGAATATGACAGAACAGAGTCGGACCACTGTATGTTCATGCGTAAGTTCTCAGATGATGATTTTTAGTTTTGCTATTATATGTTGATGACATGCTCATCATGGGTAAAGACATCAAGAAGATTGACAGGTTGAAACAAGAGTTGGGCAAGTCGTTTGTTATGAAAGACTTGGGCCTGGCTGAACAAATCCTATGAATGGAGATAACTCATGACGACAGAAGCAGTAGAAAGCTTTGGTTGTCACGAGAGCGGTATATTAAGAATGTTCTAGAGCGGTTCAGTATGAATGCTGCGAAGCCGGTCAGCACTTCACTGGATGGTCACTTCAGATTGAGCGACAGACAATGTCATAAGACGAAGGCAGACATAATATATGCGGTTGGTGTTGTCAGCCAATATCTTGCTAATAATGACAAATAACATCGGGCAGCATTGAAATGGATACTGCGGTATCTAAGAGGCTCATCCAGGTTGAGCCTATGCTATGATGACGGAAAATATATGTTTGACGGCTACACAAATGCATATATGGCAAGTGACATGGACTCTAGGAAGCCTACATCGAAGTTTACGTTCACATTTGCAGGGGGAGCGGTCTCTTGGTAGAGCAAGCTACAAAAGGTTGTAGCATTGTCGACGACAGAGGCCGAATACATTGCAGTCACAGATGCATGTATTGCGATAATCAAAGTACATAGCATTGTCGACGATGTTTTGGATGAAGAGGTTCCTACAGGAACTTAGCCTGAAGCAGGAGCAACACATGGTTTACTGCAATAGTCAAAGTACTATACACTCGAGCAAGAATCCAAGTCAGCATTCCAAGTCGAAGTATATAGAGATTCGATATAACTGGATCAATGATACTTTTGAACAGAAAGTGTTACAGCTTGAGAAGGTCCATACGGACGATAATAGGTCAGACATGATGATTAAGACTCTACTCAATGGCGAGTTTGAGGTTTGTAAAAACTGGTTGGCTTGAAAAAGGTGAATTCCTCTTGAGTCGAAAATGGGAGAGATTTGATGGGGATTTTCTCATTGAGCTCGACTGATTGAGTGCCTCGCTCGACCGGTCGAGGGTGGTGCTTGACCAGTCGAGCGGTGCAATCACAGACGCATATAAAGAGATGTTTTAGATGAAGATGTTCCTACAGGAACTTAGTCTGAAGCAGGAGCAACACATGGTTTACTGCGATAGTGAAAGTACTATACACTCGAGCAAGAATCCAAGTCAGCATTCCAAGTCGAAGCATATAGAGATTCGATATAACTGAATCAATGATATTTTTGAACAAAAGGTGTTACAGCTTGAGAAGGTCCACACGGACGATAATAGGTCAAACATGATGACTAAGATTCTACTCAATGACGAGTTTGAGGTTTGTAAAAATCTGGTTGGCTTGAAGAAGGTGAATTCCTTCACTATTGCTTTTAATGATAAGCGTTCCATCACCATTGCTTCCTTCAATGTGGTTCACATAGATTTGGATCTACTTCAATTTTTTCTCACTAAGTAAGGTGGCAAAAAAGAATGGACAACTTAGATATAAAACCCCAACATCGTGGTGGGTCCTAGAGTACGGTATACACCAAGTTCAGTCACTCACTGGTTTTAAACATGCATGATTGGGCCCATTTTCGCTAATAATCTTCCACGTCCATTTTGCATGCCACTAACTTGATGGTTTGGTTCATCTGATCGGTGTGAATCTCTCAGGGCAGCCTATGAAGAGTGCATTGGATTTAATTACGAAGAGTGCATTGGACCTAATTGAGGGTCGGATATGATGGGTAATGTGGAGCCAACGAGTCCCAATAAAAGTACGTGCATCAAAAGGTTTCATACACTTAGCCCACTAAATCATACTCATGTACCACCTTTTTACCTCCGTACACCTAGCAATGTGTGTGGCAATCCAGACCATCCAAATTGTGGGGCATGATGTGGATGGAACACATCTATAAAATCACACGGACCAAAAAATCGTGATTATTTATTTGATGGTTATTGAATGGATGGTTAAATGTAAAGTAGCGAGTGGTCTAAATTTCAATGGGATAATGGGATAGTTTGTATCATATTCCCAATGAACTTTTTGCTTAAGATCCATCTACAGTTGAGTTGGCGTTTTGGACGGTCTGGATTGCGGCTTAACCATGCCATGTGCGAGGTTTAACAGTTAGGGCCATTTAAAATTGGCGATGGACAATGATGGATTGGTACGAGAGTTGACTAGCTGTGACAGTGATAGGAGAAGATCTGTAGGATTCGGGGATGATCTGGTTAGGTGGACGTGGGTCCCCTGGTTTAGTGGTCCAAAACACTCTGTGTGATGGGCCGGCCATGGATAGCGCTGACATGATCGCTTGGGAGATTGGGAGATCTCAACCGTTAAATTATAGGACCATTCGATCAAAAGCCCCGATATGACGTGGTCTTAAAAAAATGGGTCAAGTGCACGTGGGCATCTTCGTGCAATATCAGGTGGCCCCCACTTTAATTTAAAATATATGAATCGGTCATTATAAGAGGGGGGAAAACTGTAGCATAACCACAGACTTAAATAACAGAAGAAAAGGAAGTAAAGGGATATTTCTCACTCACGCTGAGAATATAAGCTTGAAATGTGATTTTTGTTGACACGGACTTAATCTCAATGTTCAAACAGAGTCTCTCTATCAATTAGCCATCTAAGCATGACCCATTTTCAAAAGGGTTGTGCAGGTTTCTATGAGTTTTTAGGTTGTGATGGACGGCTTTATAACATCTCTATATATAAATATCAGACCAACAGAGAAGATGGAGAGAGTATAGGGCTGCGTCTATGCTCAACAGCTTTTATTTGATATATTTATATAAAAGACTCTACGTCCGGCTAGTTGGACTTCAAACTAGTTTAGGAATTAAAGATTAATTAATGTTAATAAATAAATATGAGAGGAGTTATTTAATCTCACTTTGGAAAATGGGTGGCAGCCTGAGTAGGCCCTACCACGGTGTTTGTATGAAGTCTACCCAACCCATCAAGTGTGTCACCCATGCTAGGCTCAACCCCATCCGTTAGCAGGTTAAACATTCCTTTTATGGTTAGCCCATCTAAATGGTTAGCCCATCATGAGCATCGTCTTTGGGAAAACTATGCAACATTGGAGTTGTTCACAAACCAAGTTAGCTTGGTTAACTCGATCAACTTGACTCGACTTTGATCAAAGCTGGGTTTGAGCTGAGTCGAGGTTTTTTTTTTTTTAAAAAAAAAATAAATAAATTTAAATGCTCAAACTTAAACAAATTTGCTGACTGAACTGAGCTGAATTGGCCAATCATGCTCGAGGACTGAGTCAACCTGAGTTCGAGATGGGGTTGGCTGCTGGTCCAGCTGAGTCGAGTTGTGCCAAGTTCAACTTGGTTTGACTCATGTATAACTCTACTTACAAATTTGTGGTTACTTCACCTTGAATTCCAACTCTAGTTGTTTGTTAGGGAGGGAAGATTGCATGTGATTGTTCTATTGTATGTAAACGACACGGTAGTTACCGACGATGATGATAAAGAAATTGTGAAGCTTTAAGCAGAGCTTTTCATTCAGTTTGAGATGAAAGACTAGGGCAAGCCTAATCACTTCCTTGGCTTAAAAGTGGGATCCATGAAAGATGGCATATTTATATCTAAAAAAGGGTATGCGGAAAATATTGTATGCAGAATTGGCTTGAATCAAAGCAGGCAATGTCCCACCCCTCTCGATGCAAATGTAAAATCAGGGCATGAAGAAGGCAAGCTTCTTCCGGATCCTCGTCCTTATCGGGCTCTAGTGTGTGGTCTTATACACTCAACAATCAACATTATGATACCCGAATTTGCATTTTCATTTAGACTTGGTGGTTGCTACAAGCAAGCTCCCCGTAAACCGCATTAGGATGTGGCTAAGTGGATCTAAAATACGCGAACTCTACTATTGACATGAGCCATTTGTTTAGTAAGGGAGTTGGACTTGATTTGATCAGTTTTTTGGATGCTGGTTTTGGTAGTGGCACAGATGATTGTAAGTCTATATCAAGTTATGTTCTCTGATGTAGCTTGACATGTATTTCATGGTATAGCAAGAAACAAGATTCGATGTCCCTTTCTACAACATGAGTGGCATGCGAGGTTACATTTACTGCACAAGAATGTATGTGGCTGCGACAGTTGATCAAGGATATTTCTTCACCAATTCACAAACCAATTATCATCTATAGTGACAATTAAAGTGCTTTCAAGCTAGCAACAAATCTAATTTGCCCCGCAAAAAACCAAGCACATTGAAATTAATATTACATCATCTGTGAAAAGGTACTCAATTGATTGATTGAAGTTTTGGAGGTTCAAAGTAATCACAACATTGGTGACATCTTCACAATATCACTTTCTAGATGTCCATTTAATTCTCTTCTAAGTAAGCTTGGTATGATTTATAGAAATTTAATTTAAAGGAGAGTGTTAAACGTTAAAGTGTATTTTATATGATTAGCTTTCTTAATATTTATTAGAGTGATGTAGCGAGGTTATAGTGTATTTTTTGTGTTATGGACCTTTTTTGTCTTTTTGCACTATGGGCCCAACTTACACATCTGTGGTTGGCACGTGTCCCCCCCCCCCCCTCTCTCTCTCTCATTTGCTACTTTTTCAAACTCTATTCCACGTGGGCATTAATGAGTATCCTTCTCATTATATACAAACTCTCTATATTTAAGATAGGCTACAGTGCCATCCATTACATCCTTCGTTATCTCTTTTTCTAGCACCCAAAAACTCAATATTAGGGCTGAGGCCATTCCATCAACTCCCATACTCCATCGTTGTGTAAGTTGAAACTCATATCGATGCATTTCTCTTATCTTCTTTGTGTCAACTTCACGATAATCATTTGAATGGAAAATAGCATTTTCCATTTCAAATCTTCATATTAGACTGTTCTTCTTCTTTCTTATTGATTGCGAGTCCCGGACCAGTGTGATTTTACTACACTATTAAAGAATTGATTGTTTCGGTATTGTGATTTATGTCATTCTCAACACATGTCTCAATTCACCATTGTTGACCAAGTGGAACATAACCAAGAAGCTTGCTACAATACATTTCGACCCACTATAATAGGACATGCTGAGACTTTGGCACTGGGACAGGGATTGCCTATGGAAGGCTCTCGCAGGAAGTTCCTGCTCTAAGAAGCTAGGTGGGGCCGTCCATGATGTTTGTGAGAAATTTACTCAGTACATCCATTTTACCAGCTCAGTCTAGCATGGGCCACATGATGACATTAGACAAAAATGAGATGCATCCTGAACCTAGCATGGGCCACATGAGAGAAAAAAGTGGGATAATAAATGCATGCTATTGAAACCTCCCTAGAGTCCACCTTCATTTTTATATGACATCCAAATAAGGTCATTCTTCCAGTGATGAATTGAAAACACAAAAAACCTAGTTTGGCACAAAATTTATATAGCTATATGAATGTTTCAACAGTGGTCGGTTAATTCATTTCTTCTCATGTGGCCCACTTGAATGTTAGATATGTCTCTTTTCCAGACTCATCTCCTAAAATGAGCAGGAAAAATAGATGGATGGGGTAAATTTCTCACAATGCAAAAGCCTTTCCCAAGCAATTGGCAGTCCTTGCTATTATATTTTTCAATGATACAAACTGTTTATACCGTGAAAGTCGTAATTCAGCCCTTCAAATTGGCTTTTTGCTCTTTTGCTTTGAACATTAATAGTCATCATAACTTTTCTATAATCAAAGGGTTGAACTATTCAGCCAGAATATATATTTCGCCCTCTCTCAGAATCAATCTGGGTTATTCAAAAACAAACAAATCAAACCGCAAGATTCCCAATGCATCTTACTGCAAATAGGTCTGAATGTATTCAAGCAAACCACTACAAGTAATTCAAATTACATCTCAGCCTAGATGCATCCTAACCTAAAAAGCCATACTCATTTCGTCATCTAACTATCACATTAGTGGTCGATTATCAGATGTCTACACATGAAAACATCCAACGGTCATATTTCTGCCAACAAGCGTCCATGAATGAGAGGTTAGGATTATTCAAAGAATCTGATATTGGGACTTTGACTCGGCGAGAGTGAATTCCACACTTTGTTCGGTTAAGTTGAATTATGTGGAGCGTACAAAATTCGAGCACCTGCGGATCAAGTGGTATAAACAGCCGGAGTATCAAATCTCTCCACATCAATCAGACAATAATCTCTTTTCAAGAACGCGCAAGGGCTGTATTTCAACGGTAAGGCCCATCCGTTGAACGGCTCTGATCGTATCAACCTCAGCGTGTGGGGCCAAACGGATTACCGAACCCGCCTTTTTTATGTGGCTCAAAACGCGCGCACGGACGTGGAGGCTTTAGTTGGAATTGGATAGAGAGTGGCCCGGCCGCTCTCCTCACTCTCTGTAATCCGAAGGGAAAAAAGAAAGAAAGAGAGAATGGCTACAAACATCTGCCGCTTCTCTTCAATTTCAACCGCAGACTCTCTCCACCATCACCGTAACGTAGATTCTAGGGTTTTCAGAATCTCTCTTCTTTCCAACACCCGCCTCTCCAAGCGCTCGATATCTTCTACTCGCTTCGAGAATGGAAGCTCGCGGCGTCGAAGGAGGTACGGCGTTCTCTGCCAAACTGCCGGGGCGGCGATCTCTAAAGACAGCTCTGACTCTGAATTCGCCGCCAAAGTCGGCCAGCAGCGTCTGTCGAAGGTAACACAATTCCAAATGCTATTTTTGCGCTGCAAAATTGTCTTATGATTCTGTAGAAGTTCGTTGAAGCTGAAGGCTCTAAAAGGGCTAGGGAATGAGGATATGGTACTTGATAGAGTGGAATGGCGGAATGGAATTCATGTAGCTGGCCCCAATTAGCTGGGATAAGTCGCAGATGATGACGACGATGGTGTTTTGATTACGTTGCGGAAACATAAGTTTTTTTCCTTCTCAGTCAATCCATGCTTTCTTTAAAGTTTTCATTATAATGGACTAGCAATTCTGGTTTGAATTGCTTCAGACATAATTTTTTGGCAGTTATTTGATGGCACAAGATGATAATACCTTGCAGACCTTTGCTAATCTCACAGATACCTGCTTCTTTAACCCAGGCACATGCGGCCATTGGATGGATCCCACAAAATTTTGTTGTGGGCAGGGATGGGTTCCATTGTGTTGGTGGCCTGGCCCAAAAAAACTGGCCAGTCAGTTCAATAGGTGGGCGAAATGTATACTAAAATAATTTCAGACCGTCAATATTTTGTCATTTTGAAAATATTGAAGACAGTCAATATCAGCCCTCTTTTGATCATTGCACTCATTATTGGCAGTTAAATTTTTTTTTTTCAAATAATGGTGTTCTTTCTGATAAAAGTCCCTTGATATACATTGATACACCACACTCTGACAGCTTGAGCTTTTGGAGTGAATGGTTGTTTGACATGGTATCAGAGTGGAAGATCTTATGTTCGAATCTTGGGAGCAACAAAAATATGCCTCTCTAAAATATTATTCTCCCACAGGAGACCAGGAAAATCAGGTCCGGCTCCAGGACCGGGAAATCAAGCCCGGCCTATTTATGGTGTGAGTGTCCCTCCACCCTCGTTAGTATGTTCCCGGGCGGAGTTCCACCCCGCACGTGCGCCGGGGGGGGGGGGGGGGTGTTGAAGTGATAAAAATCCCTTGATATACATTGTGATGCGGACACAAGCGCATTCAAGGTGTACCAACGAAGAAAGCGCCAATCACAAGTGTCGTCCTTGTGGATAGGCGACTATTGAGGAGCTGAAGACCTTTCAACTTTCCCGCACTTATGTTATTTGCGCGTTTTTTCTTAAGTTAGGGGTCTATTTGCGTGTATTTGCTTATTCTAGGGGTATTTTAGTAATTCTATGTCTTTATTTGCTTATTTAAGTGGGCTAAAGCCCTAAATCCGAATTGGAACTATTGATGAATGAAAAGCAAACCTTTGGTTGCCCTCTTCTTCTCTTCTCTCTAATGATACTTCTTCTCATCCCTTGATCTTCTTCTTCTAATTTCTTCTTGTGCCCCTCCAATTTCCTCAAGGTAATTATTTCCTTCTTCTCTTTTCTAGTTTTGGCTAATCCTTCTTCGATCAAAACTTTGAGAATCGATCTAAACCCTAAACCCTCAAATTCTCAAATCCCTAATCCGAGAAACTTCTTGGTTCTTCGGACTAGTGATCTTCATTGATCGATTGGGTGTGACCATGCAAGATCGGGAGGTCTCATCCCTCGCCGGATCCAACCTAAGTAATAATTGAATTCCATACTCCATGGTTGTGATGATGGCCCGCTTCATTGCATGTTTCCTTTATGATTTTCTTAGTTATGATGATTACTGCTAGAATTTTAGATCATTTATTCCTTTTATTTCCGCTGTTTAATTATGTTCATGAGCATGCATCATAATTAGGGCTGTCCTGCGTCAAATTTGGTATCAGAGAATAGGTTTGCATGGTTTTTGTCTAGATCGAGTTATCAAATTAGGGTTTCCAGATTTGCAGATTTCCGCTTTGCAGATTTGCAGATTTCCAGATTTGCAGATTTGCAGATTTGCAGATTTCCAGCTTTGCAGATTTCCAGCTTTGCAGATTTGCAGATTTGCAGATTTGCAGATTTGCAGATTTCCAGATTTGCAGATTTGCAGATTTCCAGATTTGCAGATTTCCAGCTTTGCAGATTTCCAGATTTCCAGATTTGCAGATTTCCAGATTTGCAGATTTCCAGATTTAGAAAGTTCCAGATTTAGAAACTTTCCAAATTTAGAAAATTTCCAGATTTAGAAAGTTTCCAGATTTAGAAAGTTCCAGATTTAGAAACTTTCCAATTTAGAAAATTTCCAAATTTGAGTTGTTTCCTGTGTCAACTTAATTGTGTCAGTTCATAGTAGTTTGCATTCATCACATTCATCTTGAAAGTCATAACACCTAGTAGTCTAGTTGGGTAGAGTTTGGTTCAAGTCTTCACTGTATGCCCACGAGAAGAGGTAGAGGTTTCGGACTTCAACCTACCATGAATAACGAGCAGTTATCTGAGCAACTTGCTCAATTGATACAAAAGATAACCGCCCTAGAAGCGGGTCAGAAGCGCGAGTTTGCCCGCCTTGAGAACTAAATTACCACTACCATGACTAAGGTCGAGCAACTAGAGGCGTCCCAAAAGGAAAATCCCGCTGTAGGGGATGATGCGTACTCCCAAGTGGGAGGAATCATTGAAGAACGCGCTGCCACACGTGGTGGTAATGAAGATAGAGATCGTGGTAACGGTCGTGGTGTGGTGCGAGAGGCACGAGCCACATGTGATCATCAAGACCGTTATGATCCAGATGAGCGTGCGATGAAGAGTGTGAGAGTTGAGGCCCCGAGTTTTGATGGGCGCTTGGATCCCAAGGCATTCCTTGACTGGGTTGCTGACATGGACCACTACTTTGAGTGGTATGGCATGTCGGAAAACCGTCAAATGCGGTTTGCTAAGATGAAACTTGTGGGTCAAGCCAAGCTCTTCTGGACCAACACCGAGCGTAGGATAGAGAGAGTTGGTAGAGCCCCTATCATGCATTGGTATGAGATGAAAGAGAAGTTGAAGGAGAAGTACCTTCCTCTCTCATACCGCCAGAAGCTCCTTGACCAATGGCAATCCTTACGCCAAGGGTCAATGTCTGCCGCTGACTACATCGCTAAATTTGAAGAATATGTGATGCGATGTGATATCCGAGAAGACCCTCTAGTAACGCTCTCGCGTTTCAAGACGGGCCTTCGTGCGGATCTTCAGCGCGAGCTTATGACTCGGCCCTTAACGGACTTGGATGAAGCATATCAAGTTGTGCAGGAGTTAGAGCAATATCTGAAGGCTCCTGTCGTTCGTCGTTTTGAGTCCCGAGACTCCAGTGCTAGATCTAGTTCCCAGGGAACTAGACCTAATATTGGTAGTCAACCTAGGGCACAGGCGACCATTTCGCCTAGGCCTAGGGAGGACAAGGGTAAAGGGGTTCTTGGTGCCGGTCCTAGTAACATGAACCAAGTGAGGTGCTATGAGTGTGGCAATCTTGGCCACATGTCTAATCAGTGTCCTACGAAGAGCCGTGGGAGAGCCTTAGTTATAGGCGAGTCCCACGAGGGTGGAGATGACCAGGGTGATTATGAAGTTGAAGAGTATCACCCTGAAGGAGGACTTACTGATGAAGAAGAAGTGGATGGAGAAGCAACGCTTGCAGTAGTCAGGCGTGTGCTAGCTCAGTCTAGAAGTAGTGCTGACTGGCGTCGAAGCACTATCTTCTACACTATTGCCAAGTGTGGTGAAAAGAATTGTAAGGTGATAGTGGACAGTGGAAGTTGTCAGAATGTGATTTCCACTAGCACCTTAGATCGCTTAAAACTGAAATCCACACCTCATCCAGACCCGTATAAAGTTTCTTGGGTTGACAAGACATCCCTACCTGTCACCCAGCAATGTCTAGTCCCCATCGAGTTTGGGTCATACAAAGAGTCCCTGTGGTGTGATGTCTTACCTATGGATGTGGGACATGTTATCCTAGGTAGACCGTGGCTATTCGATAATGATGTCACGATCTTTGGCCGTTCGAATGCGTGTACTTTTATGTATAACGGTAAAAAGATCAAACTTAATCCCATGCCACCTGAGAATACACTAGGGAAGAAGAAGGATGAGAAGGCAAGTGAGCCTAGAGGAATGGGGAAATTCAAACCTAAGTCTCTACATATAATCAGCGCAAGAGAGTTTGAAAAAGAGGCTAAGGAGGATTCTATGGTGTATGCCCTTGTGGCTAGAGAGATTACACCTGAGGTTCCATCAGAGTTGCCCCGTGAGGTGACTTCGGTCCTGAAGGAATACAGTGATGTATTTCCTGAAGACTTACCGAATGAGTTGCCACCTATGAGGGACATACAGCATGTCATTGATCTTGTCCCAGGGTCTACTCTACCGAACCTTCCTCACTACAGGATGAACCCTGCAGAGCATGCAGAGTTGAAGAAGCAAGTTAATGAGCTTCTGCAAAAGGGTTTCATCCAAGAGAGTATGAGCCCGTGTGCCGTGCCTGCATTGTTGACGCCAAAGAAAGATGGCACGTGGCGCATGTGTGGGACAGTCGTGCCATAAACAAAATTACTGTCAAGTATAGGTTCCCTATACCTAGACTTGATGATATGCTTGACATGATGGCCAGGTCCACTATATTCTCTAAGATAGACCTCAAGAGTGGATATCACCAAATCCGTATACGCCCAGGAGATGAGTGGAAGACGGCGTTTAAGACGAAAGATGGGCTGTATGAGTGGTTGGTCATGCCCTTCGGCTTGACTAACGCACCTAGTACTTTCATGCGGGTGATGACACAAGCTTTGAGGCCGTTCATGGAAAAATTCCTAGTGGTGTACTTTGACGATATTCTTATTTATAGTACCACTAAGGAATCACACCTTGAACATTTAAAGAAGGTCTGTAGTGTCCTTAGGAAGGAAAAGTTGTACGCTAATCTTAAGAAATGTGCATTCATGTCTAGCCAAGTTGTGTTCTTAGGATTTATAGTGTCATCTGAAGGGATGCGCGCAGACCCTGAAAAAGTCAGGGCCATAGTTGAGTGGCCGGAACCAATGAACATTCATGAGGTGCGAAGCTTTCACGGCCTAGCAACTTTTTATCGTCGGTTCATTAGGGGTTTTAGCACGATCATGGCTCCCATTACCGAGTGCATGAAAAAGGGAGAGTTCGTGTGGTCTAAAGCCGCAGTCAAGGCTTTTAAGGAAATTAAGGGCAAGATGGTAGGAGCTCCTGTCATGCGTCTACCTGACTTTTCTAAAGTCTTTGAAGTAGCGTGTGATGCGTCTGGTGTCGGTATAGGTGGAGTGTTGAGTCAAGAAGGACACCCAGTGGCCTATTTCAGTGAGAAACTGAATGAGGCAAAACAAAAATACTCCACTTACGACAAAGAATTTATGCGGTAGTGCAATCCCTGAGACATTGGCGACACTATCTCCTACCGCAAGAATTCGTTTTGTTTTCTGATCATGAGGCGTTGAGATATTTGCATTCTCAGAAGAAACTCAACCCAAGGCATGCCAAGTGGGTAGCGTTTCTTCAGGAATATTCGTTTGTTTTGAAACACAGGCCGGGGTTGAAAACAAACCAGCAGATGCCCTTAGTAGGAGAGTGGCGTTGCTCAACTCCTTGAGTGTAGAGGTAGTCGGATTTGAGCAACTGAAAGATGAATACCCCATGTTCTGATTTTGGGGGTACTTACGCGTCGCTCTCTAGTGACCAGCATATTATGGGTGAATATGTTCTTAAGATGGCTTCCTTTTCAAGGGAGACAGACTTTGTATTCCCCGTATGTCCCTTCGTGAATTCCTCATCTGGGCTTCATTCAGGAGGGATAGCTGGCCATTTTGGTCGTGATAAGACCATTGCCCTCGTGGAAGATCGTTTCTATTGGCCAAGTCTCAAGCGAGATGTAGCCAAAGTTTTAGGGCAGTGTCGAACATGTCAGCTGGCAAAAGCAAAGAAAGCAAAATACCGGGCTGTACACGCCATTGCCAGTGCCACATGCTCCGTGGCAGGACATTAGTATGGACTTCGTGCTTGGGCTTCCCAAGACTATAAAAAGCACGATTCCGTTTTTGTCGTTGTGGACCGTTTTTCTAAAATGGCGCATTTCTCCCATGTTCGAAGACGTCGGATGCGTCTCATGTTGCTCATCTCTTTTTTGATGGTGTGGGTGCGTCTCCATGGGTTACCTAAAACCATAGTGTCTGATCGTGATGTTCGATTCTAGCTATTTTTGGAAGACACTGTGGCACATTATGGGAACTCGTTTGCAATTTCTACTGCTTACCACCCACAAACAGATGGTCAAACTGAAGTGGTAAACCGTAGCCTTGGAAATCTTCTACGTTGTCTAGTGGGTGAACATGTTAAGACTTGGGACCTAATTTTACCAACTGCTGAACTTGCTTATAATGGGTCAGTTAATAGATCTACAGGGTTGAGTCCTTTTGAGATTGTAAGTGGTTATAAACCTAGAATGCCCATAGATCTCTTACCTATGTCTGTTACCCAAAGATCTTCTGAGTCAGCCGATGCATTTGCACGCCATATTCATGATTTGCATACACATATTAGACAGCGGTTAAATAAGAGCAATGATGATTATAAAGTTTCAGCTGATTCTCATCGTAGAGTGCAAGAATTTCAAGAAGGAGACTATGTAATGGTGCGAATAAGGCCAGAGCGATTCTCTCTCAAGGATCTGCTAAAAAATTACAAGCGCGTAGTGCTGGACCATTTAAGATATTACAAAGGTTGGGTCCAACGCGTATCGGATTGACCTTCCACCTGAAATGGGCATTAATCCAACTTTTAATGTGGAAGATCTAGTCCGTGCCCATACTCCCATTATTGATACATCGTCCCTTTCATGGCCTTTTTGAGTTTGCTACCCAACCCCTTCCACCCCCTCCTCCCCCTATTACCCATAAAGAAGAATTGAGGAAATCTTGGATGACGAGATAGTATCCACGAGAGATGGAGGTTTCCAAAGGTATCTTGTCAAGTGGAAGAACAAACCGTCGTCTGAATCTACGTGGCTGTCGGGCGACGCATTGCAGGGTATTGATCCAGATCTGCTAGAGCGCTACAAAAGTTTCAACTCGTCGGAGTCGAGTTTTTCTCACCCGAGGGGAATTGATGCGGACACAAGCGCATTCAAGGTGTACCAACGAAGAAAGCGCCAATCACAAGTGTCGTCCTTGTGGATAGGCGACTATTGAGGAGCTGAAGACCTTTCACATGTGATTGGACATATAGAAGACCCCACTCAGGGAAGACACATGTGAAGGAAGATTGGAGAAAGAAGACCGAGCACCCGAACTTTCCCGCACTTATGTTATTTGCGCGTTTTTTCTTAAGTTAGGGGTCTATTTGCGTGTTTTGCTTAAGTTAGGGGTCTTTTAGTATATTTTTATATCTTTATTTGCTTATTCTAGGGGTATTTTAGTAATTCTATCTATGTCTTTTTTGCTTATTTAAGTGGCTAAAGCCCTAAATCCGAATTGGAACTATTGATGAATGAAAAGCAAACCCTTTGGTTGCCCTCTTCTTCTCTTCTCTCTAATGGTACTTCTCTTCTCATCCCTTGATCTTTTTTTCTCTAATTTCTTCTTGTGCCCCTCCAATTTCCTCAAGGTAATTATTTCCTTCTTTCTCTTTTTCTAGTTTTGGCTAATCCTTCTTCGATCAAAACTTTGAGAATCGATCTAAACCCTAAACCTCAAATTCTCAAATCCCTAATCCGAGAACTTCTTGGTTCTTCGGACTAGTGATCTTCATTGATCGATTGGGTGTGACCATGCAAGATCGGGAGGTCTCATCCCTCGCCGGATCCAACCTAAGTAATAATTGAATTCCATACTCCATGGTTGTGATGATGGCCCGCTTCATTGCATGTTTCCTTTATGATTTTCTTAGTTATGATGATTACTGCTAGAATTTTAGATCATTTATTCCTTTTATTTCCGCTGTTTAATTATGTTCATGAGCATGCATCATAATTAGGGCTGTCCTGCGTCACATTGATACACCACACTCTGACAGCTTGAGCTTTTGGAGTGAATGGTTGTTTGACACTTTCATTGTAACAATAGAGACCTCTACTCCTTGATCTGGACCTTCAAAATTGCTGGACCTCGAGCAACCTGGTCAATCTGTGGGTCCATATCTGTGAACAATAGCTTACAACGGCCCATGTATGTGATAAACGACTCCTAAAGCCCCAGGAGGATGTTCACGGTGTTTAAAAAAGAAAAGTAAAAACTCAAATAGGCTGAACTGGGTCATGCAATACACAATCTCTCTGGGTGGCACAATTCTGCTAGGTTGTGCAACCGGCCTCGCGCACCTTCATGAAATCAGCCGTATCTACCTTGTTATGCATCAAAATTGAGTGATCTTGGAAAGATAATTCAACAAGCTTTCATATGACAGCAAGATCACTCATTCGAGGTTTCATTTGACCGATGAAAAGTGAGTCATATGTTGGTGTCGTGACCAGTCGGATACATGCTCAATAAAACTACGAAAAAAAAAACTCTAGTAGGCCAAACACAGCCTGGGTCACGAGATCTGCAACCCCTGTGGGTTATGCTTGATATTATTTACAAATATATTGGTTAATCTGGACAGACCAATTGATAGGGCATTTCATCAATGGGCAAGTGCTAAAAAATTGCAGTAACCAGGAGTTTTTTAACCATTTATGTAGATGTTTTCCTGATGTGAACTATTTCAACTGCTCAGAAATGGGTGACGGATCGCATAATCACGAACTTCTAATTGGCACAATTTTGGGTTGTTCCTCGTCCATGAGGTGGCCCACTAGTTGGATGATTCAGACCTATCCCCTTGTGTACCAAGCAGCCGTTTATACTTCGTACCTTTTACTAACTGTTGCTAGCTAGACATGCACCTACTCCTGAACATGATACAAATAGATATTCTGTATGACAACAATGCCTTTTTTGTTAATACCAAGAAGAAAATAAAAAGTTATTTCTTACTCAATTCTCAAAAAAGAAAAAAAAAGTTATCCCTCCCTCACTTGTTTTGGTGCACAAATCTAAAAACATCATTTTCATTTGCGCGTAACTACAGGTCCCTATTTCAAATATCAGAAATTTTTGCATTATTGCACACATAGACCATGGGAAGTCAACTTTAGCAGATAAGTTATTACAAATGACTGGAACTGTCCACAAAAGGGACATGAAAGAGCAGTTTCTAGATAACATGGACCTAGAGAGAGAGAGGGGAATCACAATCAAATTACAGGTATGCCTTTGTTTTTGTTATTGTTATTGTTTTGTCCTCCTTCAAATGTTCCACTACATTAGACGGATTATTTTGAATTTAATTTTTACTTGTTGATTTGGAAATTTTCTTGAAATTATGCCAATATTTATCTTATTGTAATCTTTTCAATTTGCAATATTCATTGGCCTGCCTTAATACGTGAATAAGATGTGAAAGTGAACATGATTGCTCTAATTTGCTACCATGTAGGTGACAAGAATAAATGACATCAAGTGGTTCCCATTGATTGGACTTCCTTGGCACTCAAGGAAGCTCATTCTAGTTTGGAATTTAACATATCAGATGGAGCATTTGTTGAGTTCCACCACATTAAAAACATGAACCAAACACACAAGAGAGCACAAGAAATAGCAAAGAAAAGAGTTGATGAGGGGATGGAAATGGCTTCAACCTTTCATCATGCAAGGCAACGGATCCCTATGCTCATACAATGGAAAACCTCATAATTATAGAATGTGATACAAAAGAGCCCATATGCATGGTAACGCTAGAACTACTCAATGATTCAATGCTTGAGCTTAGATTTCGTCAAAAGCAAGGTACCTAATAACCTCACTTGATTAGTTCAGTTTTTGGTCACTACTTTATTCATGGATTTGGTAGTATTGTGCCATATTGCTTATTAGGTAATTTATACTATGATTTGTTGATGGCTCTCAAAATCCCTTAAAAGTTTTCTGCTAAGTTGAAGACTTGAGACAAAATTCAACAAACTCAGCACTGAGAAATATATTTTTTTCATGAGATCCATAGTTTGTTCTCTCATCACCAGTTCGATCATTCCCGCTTTTGAGTGCCATCTTTCCAGTGAAATGTGCATGGACCTTAGAACATTTGCTCCTTCCTTGGATGGGGGTGTTTTGACTTAGCCGAATTGGTAGGTTAGTAGCTCAATGTGGGATGTATTTATGTTGATCATAGTTTAAAAACTCTAAAAAACTTTCTATTAGATTTCACTAGGAGTTAACAAAAACTCGAGTTGGTTAAAGTCTTGAAGAAGACTTGGGTCAACTCAACTCGATTGATTAAAAAAAAAACTTGACAAAGCTCGAAGGAACTCGCTAAGATACGACTTGACTTAACAATTGAAAGTATATATTTTTCTAATATTAATCCTTATTCGAGTATCTATATTCAAGACATGGTCAAGACTAAACCAAAGCTTTGATTCAATGGACTTTTGACTCTAGTTGAGTTTTTTAGGTTTTTAAGCACTTATGATGAGAAATCTAGCTCTAGGATTTATAGATCTAAATACAGGGATTTTGGTATGAGGGTTTGTTTTTTTTGTCATCGACCCCTTTTGTAGATGTGGGCAATGTTTGTGATATTGAGATATTCTCCTCACCATGGATAATCTTCGAAAACGCTCAACGATCCTCCCTAATGTGTGACAATTGTGTACGAGTGTTGAGGAATCCGTTGATCATCTCTCATCATCCACTGCTTCTCTAGAGTGGTTTGGTTTGGTATCCTTCGATTAGTGAGCGTTCGCTGGTTGATGCCTAGGTTGATTGATTATATCTTTAGACCGTGGCATGACTCTGTGTTTTTTTTTCTTTTTTCTTTTTTTGGGGGGGGGGGGGGGGGGGGGGTTTTGGTTTTGGCTGCTCTAGATGGCGACTAGCTTTGTTGGCCCTGTTGTGATCTATTTGGTTGGAAAGAAACAATTGTTGCTTCTGTAAACAGACCATTTCAACTGGCAGGGTTCTTAATCAGGTCTTTTGTATATTTCATAGTGGACGATCTGAGCTCCTTTTTTGGGTTTTTGTTTCTGGGGAGTTTGTTTGTAATTTTCTTTTGTTGTTTTTATTCTTTTTTTGTTTTTGTTTTTGGTTTTCTTGTTGTTTTGTTCTCTTTCTTTTTGGCTGCCCTAATAATATCACTTCATCTTAAAAAAATCGATATCTCATATCCTCACCTCAACTAGAGTTGTACATGAGTTGAGTTAGCTCGGTCAACTCGACTCGGAAAAGCTCGACTCGCCTCGGCTCGAAATTGGATTCGGACTGAGTCGAGCTAGTTTTTGGAGCTCGAAAAAATTTCGAGCCGAGTTTGAGCTTGCTCGAGCTTGAACCTCAACTTGAATCGACTCGGATCGAATTGGCTATCGGCTCGGTGACTTGGTTATTTTTATCTTAATGCCACTCGCCAAGCGTTTGATGAAATGACTCAACGAAGTGTTGTTTCGAATGCGTACATTCTCTGCAAAATCAACTGGTGGCGAGGAAGGAATGGATGCAAAACAAATCACTAAAAAAAAAAAACTTTACACTATAGGACTACCCTCATATCTTGTTTTTTATGCTGCTCTCTGAGTGTTTGATGAAATACCTGTAACGTGTTGTTACTGTTTTGCATTCTGTGAGAGATCGAAGATGCATTACATGTGTTTGAGAAAATGTCGAACAAGCTCGACCTGGCCCAAGCTGCTGACCGAACCGAGCTGAGCCGAGCTGGCCAGTCAGGTTCGAGGACTGAATTGAGTTCGTGCTGGGGTTAGTTGCTAGCCGAGTCGAGTCGAGCCGTGCCAAGCTCGACTCGGTTCGACTCGTGTACAACTCTAACCTCAATGATATGAAACCCGCAAGAAGTTGCAGGACTTTTGAATATCAACGATATTATCACGATGTATCACAATGTATTGCATTGTATCGATGATGTATCAACATAGTATTGTCAATACATCGATACTGACAACAACACTTGGGTTTTCTGGAAAAAAAAACCCTTACAAAATCATCCCCTGCGTCAAACCTTCCACTGCTATTAGTTTTGTAAATGATATAAATTGATTTTGAATATAATTACATCACTTTTGTCTGACAACACATAGTTTAGGACCTTATACAAAGGAAACTTATTATGTACACTTGTTTTTTGTGATCTTTTAATTTCATAATGTGTAATGATGTCTTTTTTAACATCCCCTAAAGTTTCATTCAAAAATTCGACCAATTTCCCAATGTTTCCCAAAAACAACGAAACATTACGCGATACACCCGATATTTCCCATGCAATAACCGATAAGTTTCCGTATTCTGAGGGTTCGATATATTCGTTGATACTGATATTGAAAACATTGGATGTAGGAATGGGGATGTAGTGTTTGGTTCTAGAAAGTTTTCCTGATTAATAGAGGATGCAAGCAATGTGTTTGGTTGGGCATTTGGAGATTTAGGGTTATTTGAGCCATTTCGGTTGGGATGAAGAGAGGTAGGAAGAAGAGAAACAACAACACCATCACCCATCATGATCTTAGCAATGCCCTGGCTATTGGGGTTGGCTTTACAAGTCCTTTTCGCCAATCAATCCTAAGGTTGCACCCTTGTTAAAATGCCTTACCTTGAAACAAGAATTCTCATGGTTACTTGGCAAAGGTTCAACTGCTGGTTACCTGCGTGACATCCACCCTCCTCCCTTGTCCACGTTGAGGTTTGACTGGTGCATTGAAGGTGAAGTATCTCTCTCCAAAGTTCCAATCACATGAATGGGGGAAAATTGCTCAAAACAATCTTAGATGGTTCTGCGATAGAAATTCTTGATCTCTCAAAACTTGGTGTCGAATAAAGTATTGCAGGAAGATCTTTTATCTCTAAAACCAGTTCGATGTACTGTTGAGTTAGACCATTTGCTTTGATCATTTTCTTTTTCTTTGTAATTCAATTTACTGAAAATTTGTATTCGACACCGATATAGCATTGCCAGTTGAATAGCTCTCTTGTACAATTTTCCTAAGTTTCATAGGCATGCGATGATCGCACAAGACTCAAGAGGCACATTGTTATCCATCTAGCTGTAAATAATTCTTTTGTAAACATCCTCATTGATTTCTCCATTTTGTAGTGCCAAGGAAAAAAAAAAACCTTGGGGAATCTTCTTACCATCAATTTTAACTAGAGCCTCACCTTTGAGTAGATTTTCTTTTTTCTTTTTTGAACATTGGTTTTTAAGTCGATTTTCATTTATCATGCTTGAGGATTCCTTCAAAAAAAGAAAAAAAATCAGTGTATATCGTTATTGAATTTATTATCGATTTCCTGGTCTGTATTGGCAATGACTAAAAGAATGTTTCGGAAACAAATTTATCAACTAATTGCTTCTTGATCCTTGTTGTAGGCAGCTCGAATGCGTTATGTATTTAATAACGAGCCATATTGCTTAAATCTGATTGATACACCAGGGCATGTTGACTTCTCATATGAGGTATGTGAATTCATATCATTTAATCCTCGAATTTAAATAATTGGCTTAGTTCTTTTTCCTGCCATGAGATGGCAATTATGCAAATGAGAATTCATGTAGCTATCAACTATCCTTTTTTCATTTTTTCTAATTGTATGATTCGTGATTCAAAATCAAAGCCATTGTGATTAAAAAGAAGCATCTTGTACCACTACTATATGGTTTTAACCATACCACTGGGTGAAGGGGGGATCTGCTTGCATTAATGGATTTTTGGTAAAATGCACTAGCGCGCATATGTTTGTCAGTTGGCTGAAAAGCTGTTGCATGCTAGCGCATGCATACATTTTTCAGCTAGTCCTAGTCTTTATTTTATCTAAAGTAGGGTAGTTAGAAAGGGAAGCAAGAAAGAGATGTCTTGATAACAGGAAGTTGTGTAAGGCGGTGTTCTCCGTTTTCCCCCTGTCCTAGTCATTCCATGGTCTAGTGGGCCCTCTTAAGTCGGTTTGAAACTAGATGATACGCTTAGGAAGTTAGGGTGGATTGGAATGATCTGGCTGCACATACATATTGAAGGGATGCTGATGGACATCTTCTAACTAAAGTTTATGTTTTCTACCAGTTCTTTGTAGTATTTAGCCTTTACCTTGTCACTAAAGTAACTGAACTATGACTGGAGAAGACAGGCTCTTTTAGCAATAGTGCTGTATTTGAGATCATTCGCGACTTCTTCATTCTTATCCTTCTTGCAATCCTTATGCTGGAGAATCTTAGAGACTAAATGCTGATATAAATAAAGTGCAAAAGAATTGACTTGCTTTTCTGCTAGGATGACAATCCTGAAATGATTTTCTGAAGAACATATCTATGGAACATATATTTTGGGAGATCAGTTCCTATAAGCTGATTTTATCTGGCAATTCTGTTTGGATGATGGTGTCTCTTTTCCTGTCTTTTCTTACAATGTTGTTTGGATGTCAGTATCTTGAGAAAATCATTTCATTAACGTATTGTAGGTAGGGCTGTTCACGAGTCGAGCTAGCTCGAATAACTCGCTCAACTCGGCTCGAGTCAGCTCGGATTGACTTGGCTTGAATGGCTGACTCGGGCCGAGTCAAGCTTATATTTTGTAGCTCGAGTTGAGTTCGAGCCGAGTTCGACCAGGGGGCATTTCAACTCGACTCGACTCGAAGCTCGAACTCGAGCTCGACTCGGCTCGATTAGTAATAATATTATATATTATATATATATATATATATATTATATTATATTATATTATTATTATTTATATTATATAAGTTATAAGTTTTAACTTTTTTTTTCTTAAAAAAAGTGAAGAAACCCTAGCTACCCTACCCGACCGCACGCAACCCTTCCCCTTTCCCTTTCCCTTTCTTCTCTTTCTCTACCCCCGCCGCATGCCACTCACTCGGCGCCTGACAACAACAATCCACCGGACCACCACCACCGACGACACGACCAGCACGCTGCCTGCCTGCTGCGGCCTGCCCGATCGATCTCGCCGAGCGAAGAAGACCATTGATTTTCGTCAATCCCGACTCGGTTAGCACTCACCCCCTTTTTTTATCCATTGATTTTCGTTAATCCCGACTCGGTTAGCATGTAGCACAAGCATTAATCCTCAATTCGACTATTCATATTTAAGATGTAGCCAGTGGATGTACTTTTGGGCCCAATTAATGGAAAGATCTCAAGCACAAATAAATGCCCAATCTAACCCAGGACATCTTACTGGCCCCACTTATTGTAAGATCACAAATAAATGCCCAATTTGAGTGTCCATTGTTGATTTTTTTTACTTAATCAAATCCACGGCCATGATTTCATAACTAGGATTGTGAAACTTATATAATGTTTTTCTTAAATATGAATTGAGGTACCATTAACAATGTTTTTCTTAGATCTAAATGAGGTAATGATATCATTGATATTTTACAAACTTAATTCTATGGAAAGATCAGTAACGATATCATTAATATTCTACTGACTGATTCTATGGAAAGATCACTAGCACAAACAACTAACGTAACTGTCCTCTTCAAGAAGTGGCTACTGGATAGTCTATTGGCTTCTTTGATGAAAAGATCAAAAGCCCAAATGGTTAACATATGAAAAAACTCGAGCTCGACTCGAGGTAAACTCGACTCGACTCGAACCACTAGCTCGACTCGACAGCTTTGGCAAACAAGCCAAGCATCGATGTTGAGCTCGAGGCCGAGCTCGAGCTTGAGCGCGAACTCGAGTACATCATGGACAAGCCGAGCCGAGCTTGGCCCACCTCGACTCGACTCGGTTCAATGCCCACCCCTAATTGTAGGATGATGAGGATGCTGAACATGTGGTGAACCTTGTATCATCCAGGCATCATCGTCATCATCATTACCATCTTGGCATCGACATCATCATCACTGTCCGCGCATCACCACCGCCACCACCCACCTGATCATTATCATTAGTATCGTCACTAGTACCATGCATCATCATCGCCATTCAGGCATCATAGTCATCATCATCATAATCACCCTCTGTGCATCATCGTCGTCGCCACCACCATCCAGACATTATAGACATCATCATCATCATCATCATCATCATCATCACCATCTGGGTATCATCATCACCACCACCACCACCATCACCATCCGAGCATCATCATTGTCATCATCATTCTGGTGTCACCACCACCACCATCACCATCTGAGCATCATCATTGTCATCATCATTCCAGTGTCACCACCACCACCATCATCTAGGCAACATCCTCATCATTTTCATCATCTGGGCATCATCATCATCATCAGCTAGAGAGAGATGGACTGGGAGAGATGGAGGGGAACAACAATTGTTTGAGAATCATAAAAGAGGGCCAAAAACAGTTAATTCTTTGGAACTAAAAGTTTCTCTCTTGCTATTTTATTTCCAATGCTAAAAGCATTCTCTTTATTGTTCATAGGGGCCAATTTTCTTTCAAAAGGAGCACCCAAACTTGCAAACAAGCCTCGTGTAGAAAAGAAACGGGGCAGAGATAGAAAGTAATGACTTTTAGGAGGCACCCAAACATGTCCTAAATGTCTGGGCTTTCAAACTATTCTATACAAATAATAAATTTATTGTCCGAATACTGTTCTTATTTCCTCGATAATTCTACTCATTGCCTATCATTTTCAACCCGTTATTGACCTTGCTGAATTATGACTGCAGAATGTGTTGGTCTTCTGGTAATGTTGTATTGGATATCATTACTGATTTTTTCATATTCTTATCTTCTTACAATTTTATGCCTGATAATGTTGGAAAAATAAAGACTGATAGAGATAACTTAAAAAGTTGATTTTTGGCCCTCATGTCTTACTGTTCTATTTTTGTGACTAGGTTTCTCGTTCTCTTGCTGCTTGTGAAGGTGCTCTCCTTGTTGTAGATGCTTCTCAGGTGCAATCTTTTTACCATGTTTATATTTCAGAGTGAGAAATGCCATTCACTATCAAGATCTGCTCTTTTTTTGTTTATATGTTATCCTAGCATCAGCATCTTTATTGCTGCTGGAGAACAGTTTCCTGATCATTCTGTGAGAAATAGCTTTAGTTGATCATTCCTATATGAACATTGATGTAGGGAGTGGAAGCTCAGACACTGGCCAACGTTTATCTGGCTCTGGAAAACAACCTTGAGATCATCCCGGTAAGAGTGACTTTTGTCCATTATATAGAAAATGATGGTGCATATGTTGTTTGATGCAGTCTGTAGCTTACTTGTTTATGGAGTTATGGACACTCGTAGGCATTAAAATTTTCTTCATTGTCCTCATCCTCTTGACTTCTACCTTTTTCTCCTTAGTCGGACATGCCACCGATGTATAGAGATAGAGAAGGTTCAGTTGGCCCATGTAATCTTGGGCCCCAAGTTTGTACAGTATCATACAGTTGATCACGTGTATAGTATTGTATATATAAAGAGGATAGGTCTTGAATAAAACAGAGGTCTATTTACACAGTCCTCTGATTTGTTTCATTGATGAGTGGCACTTCATGATTGGCTTGTAGGTTTGTTGGTTATTGTGAAACAAATTCAATCGAAAGAAAGCTAATGGACAGGAGGAGATTCATTGTGCTTGTGAGAATCATTTTGTATTGGAATAAAATGAGAGATGCCTCACTGGAGAGACGAGTTGTTATTTTGTCCCCTTTATTCTTGCATGCTACAAAAAGCCCCATTCCTTTCCTTCTTTGTTCATGGGTAAGCTGTAATTTGGTCTCCTTCCAAACTAGATGAGGAGGTTGCGGAATTTGTCAGCCTTTAAGATACCATCTGTGACTTTTCCATCTCTCCCCATCCAGGTAGTTCAAAGTTAAGTCATTTTAGTGCATACCTAGCTGCAGAGTCAAAGGTCATCCTGGAGATCTTTGTCCCTCCTTCCTAGTGGTTCTGTTTGCCTGATTAGTCGTTAAAGATAAAAATTGTAACCATCAATCACCTTTGTAGAAAAAATATGGTAATAAAAAATGCCTGCATTTTGTCTTAAGGATGCAGAAACTGGGAACCATCGATTAATCCATTGCAATTTTGTGTATGTTAATCCCATTGTTGTCAAATAGCACAAGCGATTATATGCGACCCAAGGGGCCTGTGCGCATATGCGATTGCATAATCGAATATGCCATCACACAACCCTAAAAACATTTACATTTTTTCATCGCATAAGTGATGGCATAATCACATATTCAATCGCATAATTGCATATGCTATGGCATAATGCTTAATGGTCATAAAATGCCACTATGGCATGTGCTCCCAAAATGGCATATGCGATTGCATATGACAACACTGGTTAAGCCTCTTCAACACGAATGGACTGTGGCTTTTTTATTTTTTCTCTTCTTCTTTCACACGCACACACACCCACACACGCTGTAGTGGGATTTCACCACCTAAGGGCACTCGAACCCTTGACCTGGTGTTGAAACTCTTGTGAGTCTACCACCGGGGCAAGAGTAAGGACTTGGGAATGGACTGTGGCTGGATCGATTGAAATCTTGTTTCACACATGGAACTGGGGAGTGCAAGGCAAAAAAGGAAAAATAAAAAGGCGCCTTTCATTACTTTCCTTGGTATGGTCCTTATGGAAAGAGCAGAACAATAGAACGTTTAACAATAGATATGATTCCTTGGAAATCATGTTCCAGAAGGGCGGAATCATTTATTGGGCTATGGGGCTTAACATTTTAAAGAATGTAATGGCAAAGAGTTAATGGGGTCTCGGGTTTTCCCCGTGTAACTATGAATTATGTTGGATGAGGGATGGTTTCTCATCATCCTTCTCCCTTGTTTCTTTGTTCCCCTGTTTCCCTTGCTAATAAATTCTTGAGTTACTATTCCAAAAAAAAAGAGAAAAAAAAAACCTCCCTCCAACTTGCCTTCTTGATGGGATGATCTTTGTTGTCATTCAACAATGAGAAGAAATCTTGATCAGGAAAGATAGAAACTGGTGGCAGAACAACAAAATCATGGAGCCTTCTAGTATGGGAGGGGTCTTAAGAAATCACATTGGCAAAATCTTGACAATCCTTTTGGGCCCTTGTGGAGTGAGGGGGTCAAATGAAGCGGAGATCATGGCTCTGAAGGAAGATACGCAACCCCAAAGGGGATGCAAATGGATCAAAGTTAGATAAACCATGACTGTAGGGAAGAACCTGATGCGGGCTGATCTAAGCCCACGATCCATGGGCCAGGTCCAGGCCCATTAAGCCTAAACCCAGTAGTTGGCTATCAATAAGGTGGCTAGTCTATTTAGGAGTTAGCTAGCAAAATCAATTAACTAGCTATGAATAATCCATTAGTCAAATCCCTTTTATTTATTTTCTATATTCGTAATAAGTCATTGGTTGTCAATAACATTATGAGTTTTCCTTTTATGTTCATTTTAAAGCTTATATAAGGGTCTGGGATGAGTAGTATCAAGGCACATTTGAATTGAATGAAAATTTCTAGATTGTTTCTTTCTACTTTGTGTGGTTCTCGTGCTTAAGCTTGGAGGTGCCTATGCTTGGGTGAATCCTCCCATCAACTGGCTGTGCCAGAACCCTAACAACCCTCTAGCCGAAAACTAAAGATTACAAAATCCCCTTTCCAAATCTTCTTACGAGAGAACACACAAAAAAAGGAACTCAACTTTTTACTTCATCGTGTCAAAACCGCATCACACGTCAAAGTGATGTCTTATGTAGGCTTAACAAAGATTAAACCCTAAACACAAGAGAAGAGACCAAACAACCCAACCTAAAATTCATCAAAACCTTGTGAGCCAGCCTATGTAAATGGGCCACATGATGCAGGACAATTAACCACTTGCTCTAAAAGCTCTAACTGATAGAGCATGGCGAATTAATCCTTTTATCTCATAGCCTAGGTCCCAAATCCATGGGTTAGGTCCTCAACTGAACCCTCTTCGTGGGCCCCGAATCCATGGGTTGCGCCTCACATGAGCCACCCACCTCACATGGGCCCCAAATCCATGAGTTCCGTGGGCCGCCCACCCCGAGTGTGCCCCTGCATCCCACAGGCCACCCCACTCGAGCCCAGTGTGAAAATGCCCCCGCATTAATCATGTCCGGTGAGGAGTCTCGAACACGAGACCTCCCGCTCGATACCAATTTGATGCAGGACAATTAACCACTTGCTCTAACAGCTCAAACTGATATAGCATGACGAGTTAATCCCTTTATCTCATAGCCTAGGCCCCAAATCCATGAGTTATGTCATCGGCCGAACCCTCCTCGTGGGCCCCAAATCTATGGGTTCCGCCCCCTCTTGGGCCCCAAATCCATGGGTTTCGCCTCACATGAGCCACTCGCCTCACACGGCCCCCAAATCCATGGGTTCCACGAGATGCCCATCCCGAGTGTGCCCCTGCATCCCAGGCCACCCTACTCGAGCCCGATGTGAAAATGCCTCCCTTTACCACAAGTCACCCTAACGTTATCGGAATCACACAATCTTGAGTTCATTTGAAAGATAACTCAATAGGCTATCAAACGGGACCACGACCATGTCATTCCGACATCATTTGATGCCCTAAAAGCGGGGCACTAGAAAAGTGACGAAAATACAAAGGAAAATGATTAAATAATTCATGACAAAATTTAACCCTAAACTAATCAAAACAATTAAACCTTATAAGTTTAATGACCCCTCTGTTGCTGCTATAGGCTCCTCATTGTAAGCTAATCATTGATCCCATCCAATTGATTGTTAGACTGTTGATGTGGTCTAGACCATCAATCAAGATAATTTGAATGGTTGGATTGGTTAGATATTTGATCAAGATAACCTGGATGTTTGGATTGGTTAGATATTTGATCAACCAACTTCTATGGCCATTTGGTTGCATCATAAGGCATGTCTTTGTGGAGTGTCCACCTTTGAGCTTGTACTTAGTTGTTGATAGCGACTCTTCAAATGTCCTAAAGTGGGCCTCATCGAAGGAATACGGTCCTTGGAATTTAACTTGTTGTATTTCTGAAATTAAATCCTTACTGGCTCTCAGGAATTTTAAAAAATAATAATAAAAATCTAAGGAAGGCAAATGAAGTAGCTGATTTACCTGCCATAGGGGGAGTGACGAGAGGTTCAATCACCATTGGCTATTCTTGGCTCCTCCCCCAAGTTTGTCTTGCTTCTTTTTGTTAATAAAATTTCAGTCACTATCCAAAAAAGAAAAAAGAAGAAGGAAAAGACAGAAAATTTTGGTTGCGGAACGGCTCTAATGAGTTTAGGCTGCCAATCGAGAACCAAATCCATGCTCATATTCATTATTGAGCAGAGTCTGATATGGATATGGATAGGAAGTCACATCTCTTATGGAATATGGTTTCTTTAGTGAAGCATTGTGATGAATTGGATATCTTCATAATCTGGTTTCTTTAGTGAAGCATTGTGATGAGTTGGATATGGATATCTTCACAAATCAGGAAGAATATCCTGGATATATTTCTATCAAGAGCCTCAAAACCAATTTTCTTTAAAATATTAGTTTTTCTTCTACAGTTGGCAATTTGATTTTGCTTCTTAAGAATTATTTGGAAAACGTTTGTGGAACTTGTCATGTAATTTTTCTTCTTTCTTTCTTTCTTTCTTTCTTTCTTTCTTCTTCTTCTTCTTTAAAGTGTATGCCAGCTTTCAATTATTATTATTGGGAAATAATCCGGTGCTCTTAGGGAGCTATTAGTTATTGTGCTCCTAGTTTCATCCTGACTCTCGGATAGTCCAATCCATTGATCCGAACTGTCCATTGGTCCAGAACACTTTTCCTGAGCTACCATGTAACATGCGCATCAAATGCTCCAATCCATCCATAAGGTGGCTTTATTTCTATGGCCATCTGTTTCCCAAGCCATCTACGGGATTATTTAGATTGCTTGATAAAGTGATAGGAAGAGTCATACGCGACCTATGTTGGGACCCAACAAACAGATGCTCCAAATGGTTAAGGACCTATTTTTATATAAACTTTCTTGGCCATCCATTTTATAGGCTATTGGTTAGCTGGTTAGGATCATCCTATGTGTGGTTGTTTGCATGGTAGCCCATGAAATATGCGGTGGACCGAATGGACAGTCTAAACCAATCAATTGGATTGTCCAAGTATCCTGATTAAACTAGGAGCACTACAACTTAGTGTCCTGAGTGCACTGGTTCATTTCTTATAATCATCATCATCATCATCGTTGTTGTTGTTGTTGTTATAGACTTATAGTTATTTCAAACCAAATAAAGCATGCATTTTAAGAGGTTTTGTGGATATTTGTGGCATGTCTCTCATGCTAGCATCCATATAACATGTTATTATTATTATTATTATTATTATCATTATTTGCATCTTTTTGCTTCTTATGCATACCATTTTCTCTTTAGAGTTGATAATTCTTGCCTATACTTCTGGTATAAGTTCATTGAGATACGTACACATTTGAGGCCAGCTCCATTTATTGAAAATTTTCTTCTTATAATAGGTTTTAAACAAAATAGATCTTCCGGGTGCTGAACCAAATCGTGTTGCACAAGAGATTGAAGAGGTTGGTTGATGAAAAATCATTTATTTTACTTTGATAGATGGTTTGTAATCTATGTTAATCTTTGTGCTTGAAGATGGGAGGTAAGATAGCATTTGAGATTCTTTTCTTCTCTCAGATAGGTTTTAAAAATCCTCACATGATGATGCATGTATAACCGAAAGGGAAATGCACTAAAAGAAAGAAATTTTAAGTGTATCCATCTCTAATCTTTGTTTCAGATCGTTGGTCTGGACTGTTCTGATGCGATTCACTGCTCAGCTAAGGTTAGTTCAACATGCTTTGTGTTTTCATGTGAATAGATGCGATTATTGTTTTCTATATTATATAAACACACCTTACAAAAGATAAATTTTGGTCACTGACTAGTGTCTGTTTACATAATGTGATCGTGAGGTGTTACAAATACATACATCTTTTTTCCTTTCTTCTTTTTAGGAGGGAATTGGTATTACAGAAATTCTAAATGCAATCGTCAAAAGGATTCCCCCTCCCAAGAATACTGCTGAAAGGCCATTAAGGGCTCTCATATTTGATAGGTATCTAACTTTCTGGTCATGCTGATCTCTTTATTGCATGTTGATTCTCCTGCTTCTAATATTCTATATTTTACTCACTCCAGGGCCCTTTTTTCTTGTTTGTGTTACTTTTCATCTTCCTGTCCAATCTTATACTAATTAAAATGACTATAGATGCTCTCTTTGGTAAAAAAGCACTACTAATTTGCAAAGTAACATCTATGGTTTGGGTGATTGAGCTTGTAGATGAGGAAGCAAGGATGATTTAATCAGTTGATATGTTTGCATATAGCCACAATTAAGTGTGGAATGGGGCAGCAAATAAAAATTGAAGTTAATTTTGTGATATCTGTGTATCATAGTTCTTAGGCTCATTTATGTCAAAATTGGTATGGATAATACACATATATATTATTGGTGATGGAATTTTATTAGTAAATATTAACTTAAGGTAGAAAAATGGCGGCGATTCTAGCCATTTATATTGAAAGAAGGATAATCATTCTACTATAACCTCAAAGATCGACGTAAATGCCTTCCTCAACTAATATATTATAGACACGAAGGTTGTCACTCTCTAAATTGAGCCGAGACACATCAAATGGAGCCCTAGCGCCATCTAGTTCAGCTCCATATGCTCTGCGCCTAAAATCCCCCTTTGTGCCTATCTCATGGAGGGACCTCATAAAATCCTCCACCGCTCTGTGCCAGGTGCAGAGCACCTAGCGCCAGTCTGCCAAGGGATAGGCGGTAACGCCTAAGCACTAGGCGCTTAGCCTCTTTTACAACAGGAGTCAGTTTACTTGGTTCCCAAGATTCTACGAAATGCAACTCCTCTTTTTCGATTGGATGTTGATACGTGCAGTGTTCATAATATCGATAATATCGGTATCGGCAATCAGCGATATGAAACCCCTAGAAAATACTGAAAAATGCTGAAAAAATGCCAAACTTCCATTTATCATGCGATATATCACAAAATATCGTGAGATATCGCCGATATATCGCACGATAAGGCCTGATATTGCAGTTTTTTGCGTAGGATTGTAGCTGTGCGACATCTCATTCACATCCCATCCAGAATTCCGAAAAAAAAAATCACTTACCTGTTCAATCTGCCTA